>JASDQU010240809.1:74917-99769 GCA_032191745.1 Picea mariana
AGGGCGAGTCGCTTGACAACCTCTGCTAAGATGAGGTTCTTCTGGCTACCATTATCAATGATGAAGTGTAGCAGGGTGCCCTTCACCCACATCTATGAATGAAAAAGGCACTCGCCTTCCTCTGGCTTGTCTGGTTCACCGGGTTGGAGCTTGGTGGTAGCAACGATAGCACTGGGTTTTGCATCAATGATCTGTCTACCCCTTTTCTGGTTCTGACTCATATTCAAAACCCACATATGATTCAAAGGCTTTCACCTCAGCCACTAGTGACTGCTTCGAGCGTCAATCAGCAGTGTCATGCCAGGGGCTCTTATGGAAGTCGCACCACTTCTTGGTATCTTTCTTTGTCTTTCTGATGTCCTTATTTGCTTGTGGCTTGGACTAGTTGTCTTGAGCTTGTCCGTATTTTCTATGTCCTTTTTTCTATGGGTAGGGGCCACCCTTTCCTAGATTTTACTGTGAGGGGTTCCCAAGCCCAAATTGTCGCATCTTTTGTTTGAGCTTCTACTCGATTTTGACAGTATATCGGTAGGCCGCACCCAAGGATGAGATGTCCAGAAACTCCATTTCATCCTAGATGTATCTATGTAGACCACCGCGATACTTGAGAACCATATGTCACTCAAAATCTTTTATACCCAGCTTGGTGTGCAAGGTATGGAAGATATTTGTGAACTCGAGCACCACTTAGTCTCTTTCCTGCCACAACGTGGTCCATTTTGTGTACAGGTCATCATAACTTCCAACAAGGTAGTATTGTTCCTTAAAAGCATCCTTGAAGGACTCCTAGGTGACCGCGAATTTAAATAGTGAGGGTACATCTGTTTCCTTTTGCTCACAGAAATTTTCCCACCAATCTTTGACATGGGGGACGACTTTGAGGAGCGCAAAAGTAATATTTTCTCGAGAAGTTATGGACAGAGAAATACCCTTCTAGCAGATTCAACCATTTGTCTACCGCATCTTCGTCTATCTGACCTTCAAATATAGGAATTTCGAAGTTGATTTGTACCTTGAAGGGGATGTCACCTACGTTTGAGGAATATGGGTCGTCTGTTGTTAGCCCCTGAAGGATTTGCGCAAAACTATCCATCATCTCGTTCCTCTGTTGCATGAGGGATTCCTCAAGAAACATTTTGAAGGGATCTCCTATCTTGTCGTCATTCTTTTCTTCTGCCATGAGAGGTCATTTGGTCGTTCGAGAACTTTTGTCCTCAAGAGAAACAAGATCGAGACTCAATTCTTTGTACACTGACCTCGTTGGGGACATGCATTAAGAACGACAAGGAGAAGACCGCTCTAATACCATTGATCCATAATATATTTGCATAACGAAATGAATACAGATTATTATCAAAAGATGCTTAACACATAATAACACATATACAGTAAAATTGGTTTCTATTCAATAAGGAAATACGTTGAAACTATAAAATGCAGCGAAAACAAGCTTGCTAGAATGGTGGTGACTTATCTTTGAGAAGAGATGTGATGGTTGCGCTCATTAGCAAGAAGATGATTACAATGAGGCTCTGAAGGCCTTTTTACAATAAACAGGAATGTCAAAAACCATAGACATCCAAAAAACCTAACCCTAGGATATGAAGCACCAAAAGTCATGTGGGCCCCGTTTGGGTAAGTTAGTACATCAACTTTCCAGGGTCGTAACTTTTGCATACGATCTTTGTTTTAGGCACACGATAGCCCGTTGGAAAGGTATATCTAAGGACTACACATTTTGTTGCAATCTATCGAAGATCATTCTGGTTGTGGTGAGTCCTAAAAAACATTGTTTAGGGCCTCAAAACGGCCCCGCAAGTCAAGGACCCAAAAACTAGGGAAAAAAGTGCCAAAATGAGCTAGTTGGAATAGGTGGGAGGTCACTGAAATCCATATGGATCAACATATTACCCATTAAATCCCTCACATTCTTTCACCTCTTTTCATGATGACATTCCAAGACTAATCATCCTATTATTACCCACTAAACTCTCCACATACAAGTTATGATTGTCCCCTTACAATATAGAAAAGGTCAATTGCTTCATGATTACCCATGAACTTGTATACAATCGATTATAGATTTTAGTTCCAAGATTCATTTGGAATCACCGAAGGAATTCCAAATGAGCTTGCATGTATAATCGTATGGTCCCTTGGAAACCACTGATTTTTCAAGTTATTTCCCATACAACCTTTCCTATCATAACTATGGAGTGTAAGAGTAGGTATTTCTCTTTGTTCAGTGACTTTGGTTGAAAATGGTGTTATATTGTCATGAGTCAATGTCTATGCATGCTCTTGAAGCTCTTTTGGAATACAATGCATGTCATGCAATGTTTAGGGCAGCAGGATGGCATAATTTTTTTGCTAAATTCCATGGTTTCAACGATCAGGTGACACTCTAGTTCACCAAGGGTTTCGATGGATGGGTAGCTCAATTAGGAGGTTTGGTAATAGAAGTATTAGAGAAAACAGTGTCTCATGCCATTGGCTTGCCAAGGAAAGGGGAGAAATGGTTAAAAAAAAAACCTATGGAGCATGATACCTGTAATCAATTTTTGAAGCCGATATTCTAGAACATTGATTGAGATAAAGACCTACTTAGGGCCTAGCTTAAGAACATATGGTTGAAACATTTGGTGATTCTACAAAAGTATTTGGCATGCGAAGGTCGGTATTCCCTTACCTTTCAGTGCCATATCAAGATTTTGCTACATTTTCAGTCTGATGCACAACTAGATTTCCCTTATTACCTATGGAAAATTTTATGCAAGATGTAAAACCAAGTAAACCGAAACAACAAGAATCCCCATAAAATTTTGTATCATCATTTCATGTTGAAAATGTGGATTGTAGCAAAGTTCTATGGTATAAACGATTCATGGGATAATTTTTTAAGTCGAAAAATGTTTAATTCATGACATGATGAAGTAATAGTAGAGCACCATGTAGAATAAGGTACTGGTAATGTTAATAATGGTCTTGATGAAGACCTCTACTCCCCTGGAGCCGAGGGATGCATCTCTCATCTAAGAAAATCAAGAAAAAGGAAGTTTGTGAAACACATTCCAACAATCGATCCTTCATTCATACTACCTCTAGCTTGAAAGGTTACTAGGAATATGATAAGGCAGATGAATGTGAAAAATGATCATGTGATAGCCCCTACTCATCAACAACATATAGAAATATCCAATTGTTTTATATAGTGAAGAGGAATATTCCAGAACAAGTGGAGATATCCTTAGAGATGCAAAGAAGCAGAGGATAAACCCCCAAATCCTCCAAGTGTGTTACCTCCTAAATCACCTGATAGAGAACATGATGGACATGTCGAACTCGATGCAACACTAGTTGAATATCAACATGATGATCTAACACAGGTGGCATCCTCAAACTCTATTGTTCACCCATCAATAGTCAAATTAAAGAGGAAGAATCCAAAAATCTAGAAATTGAAACGAGAGGTACATGATTTTACTATCTTGAATAGGTGTGTACAAGGGGAGAATGACCAATTAAAACACGAAGTCAAAAGATACAAGAATTTGTGCAAGAGGCTTATTGACTCCAGTCAGCCATCATAGAGAAGACGAAGTGAAATGATAACCATAACAAAAGGGGGTCTCATTATTTTAATTAATGTTTTTGGGCTCTCCTAGAATTTGTAGGATGACTTCAGTTTTTGATCAGTTTTTTGGATCCTCTTGCATGAGTACATGCAAGCACACAATTGTGGGGGAGATGTTGGCCTCCAATTTTGTCATAATCAATTGCCCCTTTTTCCACTATCATCCTACTTTTATACCTGGAACCAGGCTATATTATGATAGATTTCTATGTTTCTAAGCTTAAAACCCTTCAACAAGCATCTAGAGGTAAATGTTGCTTATTTTATTGCATTTCCTAAGTCTTTCATATATTGAAATGGAATTTTAAGCTAACCTTACTAATGAAGAATTGTTTAAGTTCAGTTCATGTACCATTAGGTCACTTCTGGTACCTAAGTTTGTCGATTGGCATATATGTGCCCTCCCAAATGAAAAATGGCCACACGGGTTTTGAAGGCCAAGATGTCAGCATGGTGTGTGTCCCTTTATTCGCGCCAAGGTTTCCTCAGGCAAGCATGAATATTTGGTCAACTAGGTGGTCAACATCTTCTTGTGCACAAGTCGTTAGCGAGATCATGCTCCATGATGGAAGAGATACTATTCATATGCATCTCATGTCATACAAATAGTATACGAGATCAAAAGTTGATTTGGTTGTTTTCCAATATTTGCTAAGTTTGTCCCGATGGTTATATGAGATCAAAGAAAGTTCTCATTATTAGCATGATTTTTCTTGATTCTCTATTCTACGAGAGTATATGGGATCACATTCATTTCTTCAATTGGCTTTTTCCTATATATTAATCCATTCTATAATGTAATGTTAACAATTGAACTATTGAATCGACATTGTAAAATACATGTGTAATTTGTTGATATCTTTCATTTTAGTGCAACATGTATGGATTGATGAGACTGTTGTAGATTGGAAAAATCATTTCTTAATATAAAGTGGAGTTATGGTTCATGGTGTTTTCGTGATCTTGTGATTGTAAGTAGATAAGGTCGTTGACCAGTTGGAAAGGGCCCACCAATCTGGAATGTGAAGCTAATTTTTGTTTTATTTTAGTTAGTGTTGTTTGCAATTTCGATTTGGTTATGTGTTGTAGCATTTAGATCATTTTATTAGCAATAGAATTGTAGTGTGCTTTACATTTTGATAAATGAAAACAATTGTTCTTTCTCTCTTTTGATAGATACATTTAGTTGTTCACTTATATCTTTCAGATTGCTTTGACATATTGTCTCATGCATTTCTTTTATGCTACTGCAATTTAATGAACTTTTATTATTGCAGTCATTAGAATATTTTTTAGAATGGAATCAATCATTTTTTATAAGAACGGGAACACTTAAGGTGAAATATTGTACTTCAATACCCTTTGTGAGATCGGACTCAAAAGAGTGGTAACCAATTTTATTGTGATCTGTAACACTCTCCTATTATTAAATAGATATGTTCAGGTCAATAACAAGATCTTGATCGAGTCATATCTACACAAAGATAAGACATCTAGATATAATGTGCAGTGCTACCACACGACTTGTTACACTTAACATATGAAGCATGAATGCAGGTGTAAAGATTTATCATTAGTTATGTATGTTTAATTTAACTTGCAAATTCTAATTCTTTATTTTCTAGCTAATAAAATAAAGATTAGATCAATAGTATATTTCCATAGTTTGACTAATGCTTTGTTGATTGATTTGAACATTAGCTTGAATGGTACTTTTTTTATGCATTCCATGTTTATTAAGTAATCTACAGTAATTAGAATTCATTGGTTTGATGAGTCAATTATTTATTTGAGTGCAGGAATGCTTGGTTTCCAAGTGAAATGTTGCAACACACACCCATCAATGAGACCAGAACTAATGAACTAATCATTGGTCTTAGATTTGATTTCTAATTTTAAGTATAGTGATTCTTTCATACACCGAAATCTCAAGTGTTCATTGATTGCACGAGATTCCATTAGAAACATACATATGCGGAGATAACACTTCTTGACATAGTATGTTGTGTTATTGTTCATCTTGATATAGATCTGTGAATACAAGTTAAGGTGTCTGAAATTTACATTTGGATTCCTTGAATTGCTTTCTGTGTGATTTGAATGCATTCTTTATTTTTGGAGTGATACTTTTGGTAGATAGGCTTCACCCTTTTCCCCGCACATACTATGTTTACAACTCACAAGTCTACGTCCTAGATTGACAGATGAATGAAAAAAGGTTTATTAAACAACAAATAAACAACCCAACACGGGGGAGCTAATTCTACTAGGAGAAATACTTATGAATCTCATCCTTTTTTGACACTGATGAGTATGATGATCCTCACCACAAATCTTGTAGGGGAACTTCTTCTTCTTCTTCTCCTTAGTGCATGCACCAGCATTGTTTTGGGATTGTTGGGTCCATGTATCATTGGTGTAATTATTCTTCTTCCCTCCAGGTTGTTGAGGATTCTTCAGTTGCATGGACTTCACTGAATTCATCTCAGAGGTTTGAACGAGGCCTTTAGAAATTTGAGTGGTGGGTTCAACGGTTGGTGAGTTTGATGCGATATTCAATTGACCCAACTGGCCCACAAATGCACTAGAAATGGAACCTACCATGCCATCGGCATGTGGTCTTGGTTTGGACTTGTGAGGTCTTTTTGATGGCTATACATCACATGGAATGATATCATATAGAGTGTCATACTGAGAGTAGATCAAATCTAAGTGTTGGGCACGTAGAATGGATTTCTCCTTGGTAACCACCCCTGACATTGCAACATCCTTGGTGATGGGAGGTAACAAAGACTTAGAGAAGAAATCTATGAGGATTTGGTCATGATTCTTGGCCTTAATTATCCTACGACATTGTCTCCACTTATGAATGTAATCAGAAATGTGGCAACTAAAAATGTGTTAAAAACGCCATAGCCATGGAAATAAAGATGTTGTATGAAGCACGTGTACCATTTCACAACACTTCCATTCAAGGTTCTTTGGAAAACACACAGTTGAATTCTATAATACATAAATGAGTTGGATAAGCACCATAGATGGTAAGTCATAATGTGCGTGGAAGCATATTCTCTCAGATTTATGTAAAATTTTGGCATCTAAGTGTGTATGTTTTCACAGTAAGTCATAATTTTCATAAAAAAAATTGGAGCTAAACTTTGTAGACAATTTTGAAACTTTGGCATTTCAGATGTTAATTTAATATGGTTGGACAATCATAATGAGTTATGAAGAATGGGGTCATTTTTCTAATGCATCAAAGAAAGGAAACTACATGTTAGCAAATGGATTTTGGTAAAAAGACAAAAACTCTTATGAACCAGATGGAACTTGAGCGCCCCCCCCCCCCCCNACCCCCCCCATATTATAGTTTACAGTGGTGTATTGGTTCCCAACAGGATTGTGGCTCCCGAGTTGATTACCCCTAGGGACAAACACACTCCTAGAAACATTGTTTCTTCCAGGACCAAACATGCCCCCATGAGGGTTTCCCCCAGGAAAAGAGGCATACATGAAATGATTACTACCCCTCAACCCATAACTGCCCCCAAGAACACAAGAATAATCGAAAGGATTACTATTCCTTGGACCAAAACTATCACCAGGGACATAAGTATAATAGAAAGGATTATTACATCCAATATTAGGAATACCACCCCAAGGGATGTTAAATCCCCTAGAAATAGTATTTCCCCCATCCTGACTAGGAGCACCCCTAGACCCGCTATGAACATTCCAGGAAAAATGGAAACCAACATTCAGCATCGTCGAACTGTCTATAGGGATTCCATAAATGGAAGGAAATCCACTTCCAGTGTTAGAACCAAGGCTTGGACCCCCACCGAAAAAAAATCTATATGTGGGAAACGAGACTGGCGTGATAAGAATGCTTAAACTAGGTACACTCATGCAAGGAAAAGAAGTCACTTTTGGAATTCCCCAAACGGAGAAACCTGATATACTAGGCAAGGATGGTGTAGGACCTATGGCACTAATATATGTTAAGGAGGACATCAATGAGTGACTCCTATGACACGTGTCAATGATATTGAAGGCTTGACCATACTAGATGAAGCCCTTGTTCCCAACATCATGTGAGGATCATTAAAAAATTAAAAAAGGCTCAATAAATTTCCCCTTACCCAGAGTACAAGGTCGAAAGGACCGGTCAAAGGAGGGTTGAAGTTTGGTGGAGGAATTTATTCAAACACTTCAATATCTACTCATCGAATTTCCTCGGAATACCTCTCTAACTCTATAGGCTCTACGTCATTTGTAGCAGACACCAACCTTCGCTTAACAGGAGGTTGTTCCTCTACCTCTAGAGAAAGTTTGTGTTGTCTATAAGACCAATGAAGTGGTTGGTCAGACACGATAAATATATAACAATAAACAACATTCAAGCTATGGTCGACTTAGACATAGAACCAAAGAGCACACCCATAGAAAATTTAAGTTATCAACACGCAAACCAGTGGATCAAGGGGCCTTCTTAAAATCAACCCTTTTGGGGATGCCAAGTCCCCAAAGTCTTGGCTAGCGAAGGTGTGAGAGACAATTACAATAACCCACACATTAAAATCCTTACTAGTGCAAGTACCCTTATGAAGAAGGGAACCCTCTAGGGAGAATGAAACAAAGGTTCCACGTCTGGCCCAGGTACCACAGGAACTTCCCACTTGCAATTTCTTATGTAGATACCTAGGAAATTCCACTATGGTTACCAATTCACAATCAGTGATCGATTCAATAGTCATGGGTTAGGACCACATGTATGGGCAGGGAAACTAAGCCCAAAGCTTCAAGAAGAGCTACCTTACAAAGAAGTGCGGCACTGTCGAAACCCCCATACACGTAATAGTCCAATAAACACCCAAAAAATGGAGGAGGGGATATAATTCCACTTTCCCCAGTGTGACCTAGTGCTTGACTCCTATGTTAGAGGAGCTTCCCGACAATTACTCCTTGTGGCAATCGATTTATGCACTCATTCGTGACTCCTAGTTTCAGTTTTGTGGCCTTCGAGAATTTACTCTCCAACCCTACACCAAGGACCTAAATCCTAGTCTAATGTTGGTTTTCTATGAATAAAATAGTCTAATGAATTTTAAATTAAGCGCTTATCCTTTTAGGTTGTTGATTACTCAAGGGTAATGGAATGGAACTTTAGTGGTGTTTTGACACTTTCCAATCCAAAAGAAACCAAAGTATGCATGCATGATGCAAATAATGCAATTTTCCATTTAATGAACTCTATATAAAGGAAGGGAAGATATATTTTTCACTTTTAGATTCTTAAACCAAAACAACAACCTCACACTCTCTCATTAACCATTCTAGACAACCAAATAAATTTAATGAAATCCTCAAAAGTTAAACACACCAATGCAATCTTGAAACAAGATACTCAAAACATCTACCCTATCATGCTTATTAAATGCAAACTTTTATTAATCTAATAAAGAAAATGAAGTGCAAAATAAAAGCAGAAAAATAGAAAGTTAAGGTATGTATGATATTGGTAATGATTCAAACAATCAGACCCCAATGTTTGTACGAGAAGCAAGACCCAAAACTTGGAAAAAGATATAGAAATTCAAAGTATCTAAACACATGGAAACTTAATTTAAAGGGATCTAACACACACTACTAGGTTTGAAAAGACATGCTACAGATGTTGCCTGAGTCACTGCTCACATGGTAGAAAAATCAAACAAGCAAGAAATATGAAAACAAAGCACTCAACGCCTCAAATTCACTTAGAAACACAAAAATCAAACAAGAGGCTTAACCAAGGATCAAATCAATGTTAACAGACGACTGTCAGAATAAAAAACCCTACCTAGACACAGATCTGTGAAGGAAATTGCTCATAAAATCCCAAAACTTCACCTACAAGAGTAGGTTGTGACCCAACAGTAGTGCAAGGTGCAATTGGTAGGTAGGTTTTCATTGGCTACAGTGCATCAATTCTTAAATGGTCGCTTTGGTTTTCAAAGAGAGAGCGTGATTATGTATGGAAATTGGATTAAAAAACCCATATATGGCCTGGATATGAAAAATCTAAGGGATTTGACCACCCAAAGAGTGATGAGGAAGGTAGATAGATACAAACAACTTTCATAGATCAAAAGAACAAGGGAAAATACAAAACTAAGGAATAATTAAGGATCCTTCCCTAATGGAGTCGCCAGTTCTGTTGTGGAGAAATATGTTTGACAACACGGGTATTCCAACAGAGGACGAACACCTTCAGTAACCACTCACACAACTAGATCAAATATCAACACACTGATATTTTGACATGGTAAAACCCCTACAACAAAACATCCACAACCCCATCCAACACGAACAGTTGGAGAAAATTATGAATGCAAAAGAAAAAGATTACAAAGAGATTTTATAAGAGAGTTTCTCACAATCAATCATTGGCAAATGACCCTCCATGCTCTTTAAATAGATATCATGGACCAATTGGGTGCTAAGCCATGAATCAATGTAGCCATTAATATCAAGGACAATATGAATCATCGGATCACTCTATGTCGGGAACATATTGTGACTGTCGTATTTCCTAACTACAAATGCATATTAATGCATACTAAAGAAACATGCTAAGAAACACACTTTTACCTAATGACACATTAGACCAAGTAGATCTTAACTAACTCCTAAGTGTCTAAATATCCTAACATCCCCCCTTAAGAACAACTTGGGATAGGATTGAAGGATTTACAATAGTTATCCAATAGGAGAAGGAAGGAGGCATTAGAGCCTATCCCCCCTTAATGACAACTTCCTGAATGCCTAAAATAGAGCGAAGTTCAGAAAACTTTTCTTCTATAAGAGACTTTGTGAAAATGTTTGCAACTTGATCTTTTGTAGGGATAAAGAGCACTTCAATAAATTGATCATGAATGAGATTTATGATGAAGTGCATGTGTAGCTCGATGTGTTTGTTGCATTGATGTTGAATTGGGTCTTTAGCGAGCTTGATGGCACTTTGATTTTCGCACCAAAGGCTGGTTCAATGTTGATGTTGGAATCCAAACTCTGAAAGGATCTGTCAAAGCCACAAATATTTATGACTTGAATTTACCGTTGCTCGGTACTCTACTTCTGTTGAAGAAAGTGCAATAGCCTATTGTTTCTTACAGTCCCAAGTGGTAGGTCATGAACCAAGGATGAAAACACAACCTACAGTAGACTTTCAATCATCAGGGTCATATGCCCAATCTGAATCAGTGAAACCAACCAATAAAGGAGTCCCCCGTGAACTGTAATGTATCTCGAACCGAACTGTACCCCGGACATGCCGAAGTATCCTTTTAGTTGCTTTCCAATGGATTTCATGGGGGGTTTTCATATACCAGGAAACAATACCTGTTAGCACAAGATTGGTTTATGCCCTAGCTTTGCATAAGTCCTTCATTATTCATTTTGGCAAATGAATATAATGGGGGGAAATGAAATTTATATTGGGTTATGCCCAATCTCCAAGTTCAAGTATTAATTGACATCTCAAGACAACACTAGACAAATACAAAAGCATTGACAACACTCTCACAAGGTTCCAAGCATCAAAATCACCCATGGATTTATGCTACCAAATTTCACATAGACACACAGGCGGGTGCTACCTAAATTCTGGCAGAAAACGAATTGTGCGGAGTTATTTTACCAGTTTTGAGTCACTAACTTGAAACTTGGATTATGAACAATTGAGAAGATATTTTTGAAAATTGGAGGAGGTTTTTGTTCATAACATTACAAATAAAAAAAACCTCTCTCATGTTTTCAAAATTTTGTATGGTTTGAGATATATTAGACATAGAAGTGGCGCTACCAATTGTTTTACAGCGATGCTACCTAATTTCCTGTAGCGGTCACGGTTTTGATATTCGCCTTGTTGGGAGGTTTCCACCTGTCAAGGAGGATTTGAATGTCTTCTCAAGGATAATTTATATGTCAAGGGACACCTACACCTAAGATTTATCTCCATCAAATGACGCATGCATGAGGTGGAAACAATTTATTAATGACTTCCAACAAATTCCTGAAAATTAGCAGTTTGTTGGATTTTTGTCTCTTTGATTATTGCCACCTATCTCCAAGGCTTAGAATCCAATGGAGGAGATGGGATTCGACCTCCTAAGGTTATTTTTATGCTAATTTCTATCTAAAGAAGGATAGATCTCTTGGAGAAGGAGTTGGAGTGATAGGAAAAAGACTGTTATTATTTTGTAAATTCCCAAACTCTGTATATTTGGATGGAGGATTCTTGTGTAGTCAAAGATCAACTTGTGCTCTTCTCTTTGTCCATTCTCTTTGTATTATTTCTCTAATGGAATATTGATTGATAAATGATTTATCAACATCGTTGTTAACAGAGTTATGCAGTGGACGATTTATTGTGTATTTTGTGAAGCATCTCTTCTTGGAGCAAATCTTTATTTCTTGATTAGAAGGATTCTAATTAATGAAATTTCAGCCATATGAATGTGTCAATCAAGCCTGATGTGAAATTGACTGTTCATATTGATGTTTTCCTGCATTTTATTCTATCCATCTTTCAAATATGTGCTGGTTGGAGATTATGATAACCCTTTTTGCTGGAATATAGTCTTTGGAATTTTGTGCATTAGATCAGGCTTTGAACCTTATCAGTTTGATCCCTTTTTTAAAATAGAACCACTCATCCAACTCTAAAAATTCTGATGGGTACTGGGCTTACACTTAAAGCAGTCTAAGTGTGATTCTTAGTGCTAACATTTTTGGTGTCGTTGTCAAGGAGGCGATTTGAGGATGTTGAATATCTCCCTGGGTAGAACGACAAGTACAGTTCCAGCTTTAGATGGTAGACTGAAGTTGGGCACCTAGAGGACTGCATATTTTCTACTTGGCGACTCCATGAAGATGAACTTGTTGGAAGACTCCACTGTGGGAACAAGCTTGGACAGAAATGGAAGTCAAAGGCAAGTTCATGTATCGAGTTCTGAATTTCTTTCTCGAACTTGTGCTCTTTTTCCTGCATTCTTTCTTGAATTTACCTGCACACATTAGGAGAATCATATTCTTCTTTGTATACTCTAAAGACTACCAAATTGCTCTTGCATATTCCTTTTTCAAACAAGTATATTTACCTCCTTCCCATGTCATTGATGTTAAGGATATCCATCCACTTCGAAAACCTGAAGAAGATGAGGTTCATATACAATTTTTTAATCAGTTTGAACCTTATGATTCTCTCCCTTCTGCAGATTTCAAAAATTATTTATTATCTACTACCATTCCCTCTGTTGTTAATAACCAACCTGTTGAAATTCAACATGCACCAAATGATTATTGTCCTTTTGCAAATAATAAAACTGATTCACTTCAGGCTGCCATCTCCTCTGACCTTTACCAACAACCTTCTAGTGTTCATCATCCCACTGAATTCCAATTTAAGATTAGGCAAAAGATGTTTGGACTTCTAAAACTGCCATCCTTTCTTCATCCTTACCCTCCCGTATTTGTAGACTACCTACCAACTTTTGCTGGAAAAGATAACACTGCAGGAGAAGAGCATATGTCAGCCTTTCAAGACTTCATCAACAATCTAGAAATCTTGCAGGAAGATATTGTCATGAGGATTTTCTCTAAATATTTGATTGGAGATGTTGCCTTTTGGTTCAAGAATATGGAAGTTGCTTCCATTAGTTCATGGGATGAACTATATGAAACCCTTTTAAAATACTGGGGAAAGAGAAAATCATTTGATCAGTACTTGTATGAGTTCACTGCTATGAGAAGAGAGGATAATGAAGCTTTGTTCGTCTTTAATAGAAGGTTCTACAACATTTATCATGACATGCCCTTGGAGATCCAACCTACAAAGACCATTTCCATGGTGTTCTATGTTATGGCTCAGTATCCAGAACTTTCCCTTCTCCTGAGAGAAAGAAATTTTTCATCCTTAAAAAGCTTATTTGAAGATGCTCAAGAAGTTGAGGAGAACATCCGTGCTTCCAGGGGGATCCAAGAGCAGGTTTCCTTTGAAAATCTATATGCATATGAGCAAGAGGATTGTCAGTATATTTTAGATTTGCAGCAATAGGACAGTGAGTATGAATCAGATCTGGATCAGCAGTAAGGATGTAAGTATGATTCACATTTGGAATCAAATTCTTCAATATTTGCATATTTTTCTATGGACAAGGATGCATGTCAAGTTTATGATCAGTTTTCAAAGCATGTTGAACATATTATAACTGATGATTGCATAGATATCTATATGTTCTTGGCTGATCATAATTATCAGTGTGATTTAAACCCGGTTATACCACTATCTTGTGATCATCATGTTGAAAAAAAAGATACTGCAATTGTTGATGATCAAAATATGATCTCAAGGGAACCAGAAGGTTGTTTGTTTTCAAGAAAAGAGGAATGTATGTATGAGAAGTTGTATTTTCTTAATCAGAAAGTTTACAACCATGGTCTCGAGGATCCAATTGCAGCTTATATGGAGTCATATGTTTCAAATTTTCTGAAAATTCTAGTTTTCATTGCTTCACAGGTATTCATGGGTAAACATGTTTTTCTGAAAGAATTCGTATCTTTGTTTTCAGACCTCTTCTATTCTCTATTGATTAGTGGTATGGATGGGATTCCTTCAGTCATGAAGTTGCTTGAATGGTTACTGTGGAAATTTTCCTTTACTTGAGAAAGTTGTCGATCTAGTCAGGATAGGGTAGCATGGGTAATAAGCTCACTTCCTGAGAATTTGATTTCCTTTAGTTTCTAGCGAGTCTTTCAATTTCTTGAATAAGTGGCATTTTTTGAAAATATTTAGAGGTTGGTTGCATAGTTGACTCCATAGCCCAATAGATAAGGCGACTGAAACTACAAGACTTCTTAGAGCCTCACAGGGAGGACTCTATCCCCCAATGGAGCCTATGTTAGCACAATATTGGTTTATGCCTCAGCTTTGCATAAGTCCTTCATTATTCATTTTGGCAAATGAATATAATGGGGGGAAATTAAATTTATATTGGGTTATGCCCAACCTCCAAGTTCAAGCATTAATCGACATCTCAAGACAACATTAGCCAAAGACACAAGCATTGACAAAACTCTCATAAGATTCTAAGAATCAAAATCACCCATGGATTTACGCTACCGAATTTCACGCAGACACACAGGCGGGCACTACCTAAATTCGCTACCTAAATTCTGGCAGAAAACGAATTGTGCAGAGTTATTTTACCAGTTTTGAGTCACTAACTTGAAACTTGGATTATGAACTATTGAGAAGGTATTTTTGAAAACTAGAGGAGTTTTTTGTTCATAAGTTTCCAAATAACAAAAACCTCTCTCATTTTTTCAAAATGTGGTATGGTTTGAGATATATTAGACATAGAAGTGGCACTACCAACTATTTTACAGTGGCACTACCTAATTTCCTGTAGCGGTCACGGTTTTGATATTCGCCTTGTTGGGAGCTTGCCACCTGTCAAGGAGGATTCGAATGTATTCTCAAGGATCATTTATATGTCAAGGGACACCTGCACCTAATATTTATCTCCATCAAATGACTCATGCATGAGGTGGAAACAATTTATTAATGACTTCCAACAAATTCCTGAAAATTAGCAGTTTGTTGGATTTTTGTCTCTTTGATTGTTGCCACCTATCTCCAAGGCTTAGAATCCAATGGAGGAGATGGGATTTGACCTCCTAAGTTTATTTGGATTCTATTTTCTATTTAAAGAAGGAGAGATCTCTTGGAGAAGGGGTTGGAGTGATAGGAAAAAGACTGTTACTATTTTGTAAATTCCCAGACTCTATATATCTGGATGGAGGATTCTTGTGTAGTCAAATATTAGCTTGTGCTCTTCTCTTTGTCCATTCTCTTTGTATTCTTTCTCTAATGGAATATTGATTGATAAAGTATTTATCAACATATTTGTTAACAGAGTTATGCAGTGGATGATTTACTGTGTATTTTGTGAATCATCTCTTCTTGGAGAAAATCTTTATTTCTTGATTAGAAGGATTCTAATTAATGAAATTTCAGCCATATGAATGTGTCAATCAAGCCTGATGTGAAATTGATTGTTCATATTGATGTTTTCCTGCATTTTCTTCTATCCATCTTTCAAATATGTGCTGGTTGGAGATTATGATATCCCTTTTTGTTGGAATATAGTCTTTGGAATTTTGTGCATTAGATCAGGCTTTGAACCTTATCAGTTTGATCCCTTTTTTAAAATAGAATCACTCATCCAACTCTAAACACTATGATGGGTATTGGGCTTACACTTACAGCAGTCAAAGTGTGATTCTCAGTGCTAACAATACCAACAACAAAGTAAATATTAGGATGGGTATGAGTCAAGTATAAGAGGCTACCAACTAATTGACGGTACAAGGTGGCATCAACTTCGGGAGAAGTACAGGTGGTAGCAAGCTTGATTCCAGACTTGAAGGGAGAAGGGGATGGTTTACAATATTCCATGTGAAAGTGACAAAGAAGGTCACAAGCATACTTATACTGGGAAAGAAAAATTCCTTCATTGGTTTGAAAAACTTGGAGGCCAAGGAAATAGTGCAAAAAACCTAAGTCAGTCATTTCAAATTTATTCTTAAGGTTGATTTTCACATGGTTTAAAAGTTTTGAGTCACTACCAGTAAGGATAAGGTCATCAACATAAAGGACAAGGATTATGAGATGGATTCCTACTTTCTTGCTATAGACATTAGGATCAGAATGGCATCTAGAAAATTCAATGTCGATAAGAAAGTTGTCCATTTTGGCCCGGGGAGTTTGCTTAAGACCACAAAGATATTTATTAAGGTGACAAACAAGGCTAGAGTCATTATGGACATAGCCAGGAGGTTGTTCCATGTATATTTCTTCTTTCAAATCCCCATGCAAGAAGGAGGATTTAGCATCCATCTGAAGGACCTCCCATTTATGCGAGGAATCAAGGGAAAGAACAAGGTGGATGGAATTCATTTTTTCTACTGGGTAAAAGGTTTCATTATAGTCAATTCCTTAAACTTGGGAAAATCCTTTGGAAACTAACCAATCATTGTGTCTTTCAACACTTCCATTTGATTCATACTTAGTTGTGTAGACCCATTTACATCTAACAAGTTTTATTCCTTTTAGAAGAGGTACAAGATCCCAAGCATCGTTTTCCATTAAAGAACGATACTCTGCATTCAATGGAGTATGCCAAAATGAATGACCTAAAGTTTCTGCAAATGTCTCTAGATCACAAGTCTCTAAAACTTGAGCCAAAAGAGAAGAGGCTCGCCGGAACTAATAACGTGTCTGACGTCGATCTAAAGGATCACCAACAAGATCACCAACTGCTTCTCATGTTGAATGGACCCATTTAGGAAGCGGTGGTGTTGGCGTTGGTTCAGGTTCAATGGAATCATCTGGAGGAAGGTGAGCAGACGGAGGTGGATTTTCATCCTCGCATTCATCATCTGAAGAAGAAACTAGAATAGGAACATAAGAAGGCACAAAATTCGAAGATGGCTCGTAGGCTAAAGAAGGCACAATCATCGAATTAGGCTCACAAGCCAAGATATTTTCATCAAATTTAACATCTCTTCTAATAATAATTTCATTACAATGTGGTTGAAGAAGTCTGTAACCTTTGACATCTTCAGAATAACCAACAAAAATATACTTCTCACTTTTAGGTTGCAATGTTTTCCTTTTCTCATCAGGAATGTGAGCCCATGTTGTACTGTCAAATACAAGGAAGTGACTTACATCAGGTTTAATTTTAGTTCATGCTTCATATGGTGTTATATTTTTAAGAGCCTTTGTGGGAGTACGATTTACTATGTAATTTGCACAGTTGATGGCTTCCGCCCAATACTTTAGACTTAATCCCTTAGATTGGATCATACAATTAGCCATTTCTTTTAATGTGTGGTTCTTTCTCTCAACAACACCATTTTTTTGTGGTGTATATGGAACATTGTGTTGCATTTGGATGCCCTATGTAGTGCAGTAACTTGTATAATTATTGTTCACATATTCGCCTCCATTATCTATTCTTAACTTTTGAATTTGATGTACAGATTGTTTTTCTACAAGGGCCTTGTAGGCCAGAAACTTGTCAAAAATTTTGCTCTTAAGTTTTAAGAAGTAAACCCAAGTACGTCTGGAAAATTCATCAAAGAAAGTTAAGAAATACTTGCACCTAGAAAAATAAGGAGAAGAAAGTGGACCACACAAGTCACTGTGAACAAGCCACAAAAGGCCCGAGGCGTGCCAAGAGGTACGTTTGTCAAAATTGTCCCCATTATGTTTGTCGAGAACGCAACTGACACAAACACCATCTATGCATGAAACAAGAAGAAGACTAGTCACCATCTATTGATTACATATTTGTTGCAATAGGCGATAGATTAGATGACCAAACCTCTCATGCCAAAGTTTGCTCAAGTCATCATTATGAGCAACAAAAACTGATGGAAAAGATGATGACCCAAAGTTATCAAACCTATACAACCTAGTAATATCATCAACAATTACAGTTGCAAGAACATGTTGAGGATCATTTAGATCCTTGATTGCAACTTGGTGAGGTGAAAACTCTACGGTTTTACCTTCACCTGAATGGGTGATTTGATATAATGATAGAAGGTTACAGGAAAGACTTGGAACACATAATACATCATTGAAATGACCATTATCTATCTGAACTATTCTAGATCCTACAACACTAAGAGATCTATCATCACCAACAAATATTTTCTTGATGTTACATTCATTTAGAGTAGAAAATATGGCTTTCTCCTTAGCCATGTGATAAGATTCTTTAGAATCAATAAGCCAATCATCAGAAGAAGAAGCGGAACTTGCATTGAAGGAGAAAACAGAAGAAGAAAGTGCATGTCCATGAGAAGAAGAAGAAGAAGTAGAATCAATATTGATGTTGTGCTTCTTCATCGTTGCTTCTAAAGATGTCATGTTCTTGAAACATTTGGACTCATCATGACCATCTTTCCCACAAAAGTTGCAATTTCTATCAATATTCTTATTTTTAGATTTTTCTCCTTTGTCACCATTAGGAGATGAAGTTGTCTGAGTGGGTTTGGGACCCTTGTTTTGATTCTTGTTGTGGCGAGGATGTTGCTTCTTGGTATTCTTGGGTTTATCTTTCTATTGGGATACTAAGGCTTTGTTGGAGGTACCTGTAGTGTTGATCACTCCAAGTTGTACAAGCTTATCTTGATCTCTAATCAAAGCATCACAAAAAGACTCAAGAGTGGGTTTTTAATAAGCTTTCCCTAGAGCCTCTCTCATGGAATAAAAGGTAGATACAAACATATAATATGCACTACCTAGCTTGAAATAGTAATGTAGATGCAGCGCTCTTCCTCCAGCTTTATGTTACACTCTTCACATAAAATTCTAAGTGTTTTAAACTTAGATAGATAGTCTTCAATGCAAGAAAAATCATTTGGACTTAAAGTCAATATCTAATTTTATAACTGATGTGCTCGAATAATATTGTGTTTACCAAACACATATTCAAGTTTTTCCCAAGCTTCATTGGGGTCATCAATTTCTTGAAGGTGGAATCTTAAATTAGGAGAGAAGGACATTCTGATCAGTCCACATTATTCGTCATTACTATTGCCCCATTTGACTTTCTTTTCATCATCAGTGGGTTCTTTTTCCTTTCCCAAGCTAATCAGGTATAGGTCTTTACTTCTTAATAAATCCTCCATATGGGATTTCCATTGGAATTAGTTGGTGTTGGCAAGCAAAATATCACTGGAAGAATTAATATTAAATATGCCGATAATATGGATTTAAAAACTAAAACTAATGATCTGGATGGAAATATCTCGAAAAATTAGGCGGTTTAAAAAAAAAACAGCATTGAAAACGGACTTCGGATGTGAAAGTTATGCCCTTTTTAAAAAGGCATAAATGGTAACCAAAGAGCCACATGGCAAGTAGAAGTTGGTCTATGTGATGAAACCCCTCCAAATAACCTCATTTTTACAAATAAGTTGTTTTATGAAACTACCCACTTTTATAAAAAGAAGCGGGGATCACGTTTACAATGAAGTTACTTTATAAAATAAAGTTGCATGCAAAATAAATAACTTTAAAATAAAATATTAAAGCTAATAGTGATTCACTTTTATACTTGAAGTGAAATACACTTTACATTGGATGCATGAACGTTTTCAAAAAAAAGTAACAAAAAAGAGACTTGAACTCAAGACCTCTTACTTAATAAGGTAATTTTTAACCAAGTGAGCTAGCAAAACATATTGTATTGTTTAGAAGGAAGATTGGGGTGGTTGTTGTTGTTGTCGTTGGCCTTGTAGAGCGTGCTAAAAAAAAACTCTTTTCACATAAGAAAATTTGTTCGCTTCTCGATGATAACAAAGGTTAGATCTTGGTCAGTTTACTCGGAAAATGCACATTTTTCTATCTGTTTATGATTTGTTGAGATCACACGGGGCATGGGGAAAAGAGCATATGTAGATCTAAAAGAGTAGAAACCCGGAAACAAACAATACAAAAATGAAACAATACTCTGCAAAAATTTAAAAAGGGCGTATTCAGGCTTTATACTTCTGGATTTGACTGAAATTGTTGTATCTTGGGCAAATGGAAACCTTTTCGATGAAACGAAAAGCATTCCTAACTCAAACGAGCACTCTGTATGCAATGGAACAATCCTATCAGCCCAAAAATATACAAAAATGGTAGAAACCAGAGATGAGGAAACTCGTCTTCACAATCTCGATCTACAACAGGAGCAGGTCTTCAAACAGTGTTTGATACCATGTTCGACAAAACAGGTATTCCAACAGAGGACGAACACCTTCAGTAACCACTCACACAACCAAATCAAAGATCAACATGCCGATATTTTGACGTGGTAAAACCCCTATGGGGAAACATCCACGACCCCATTCAACGTGGCCACTTGGAACAATTCATTAATGCAAAAGAAAAATATTACAGAGAGATTTTACAAGAGTTTCTCACAATCGATCATCGAAAAATGACCCTCCATGCTCTTTAAATATAGATCATGGACCAATCAGGTGTTAAGCCACATATCAATGTAGTCGTTAAGATCGAGGAGAATATGAACTGTCGGATCACTCTATGTCAGAAACATATCATGACCGTTGGATTTCCTAACTACAAATGCATACTAAAGAAACACACTTTTACCTAACGACACATTAGACCAAGTAGATCTTAACTAACTCTTAAGTGTCTAAATATCCTAACAAAATACACCCTATGGATAGGTGAGAACTCCCTCAGATCTTTCTGTGATCTAAGACAGACTACACGATAGACAATAACAAGTTTTCCACTAGTTCTATTAGATTTGTTCTTATTTATGCTAGGAGATAGAATGGCATACATGATTACCGACAGTTGTCCTTGCGTATTCATGAATGATGCAGCGCCATCTCCTACAACCTACTTCCTGCACACAATGAGACAACAAATACCCAACTCTAACCTCTTCAAGCATGAGGAATTAGAAATCTGATTAGGGTGTGTAGCAATTAGTCTTCATTTTTCAACCATAATTAGGCTAGACCTCTAGGGTTTAGTTGGTTTTTCATACTCAAAAATATTTCTTATTGTCATTTATTGCATTGCTAATTGAATTTTCAGTCCTCTATGGCTTGATGTATTGCAGTGTTAGGGTTGTTATGTGCCCTTTTATATTTCAAAAAATAAGTATTCATAAAACCCTAGTTTAACTCGCATTTTTAGCCCTAGTTTTATTGCGTGTTTACCTATTTAAAGGATTTGTTTATTGCTACTATTTTGACTTGACATGTTGTTGAAGATTGTCATCTTTCACACAAGTTTTTCATAGCCATATATTTTTCTCTTATTTTTAGTGTTCGGGGTACCCTCTTGGCCTATTGTAACTTGCTAAATATCACAAATTGTCTTTGATACTTCTCACACACAAATCTAGAAATTGCTTGATTGAACCACCTTATACTCACCTTGAAAACTTTGATTTAGTGGTGGTCTATTTGAGTAACTAATATAGGAGATTGTAGAATTGATCCCATCTTGCTATAGGATTCCTTGAGGTTACAAGGGAAGCCTCTCTTGTGTTGGATTTCATCCTTCACTAAAACGAGAGAATTGATTACTAAGGTGACAATGGCAACACTTTCATGTTACACTTGTCTTAGCCCTTATGAAAGGCTTTGCACAAAAATGTTAAATTTTGTGATAACATTTTGGTGTTGTTGTTGGGGACAATTAAATTATTCTCCTTGTATTGTAACTTCAAATGCACTTGTTTTAATTGTATGCCGATAAGAGAATTCAAAGTGAAAACATTGCAAAATTACCAGGCAAAATTAACACTATTACACAATATGTCAAATTTGGTGCGCTCAACTTCCATATGTGTTAAATTTCCTTTGCATTCAATGATACCTCCTCGTGGAGAGGAATACAAAGAAGATTTATTTTTTAACATTCTCCTCAACCCCAAAGTCCTTGCTTCCTACATCATTGCCATAATAATGATGGAAATTATGCTTTATCCATATATATAACATTCTTTACATAGACCATAGTATAAAGCCCTCCATCACAACCTATGTTTTTATATTATTTTAATTTTATTTTTTACCTCTAAAAGGCTTAAGTCAATCTTTATCATAAAATTCTATACTTACCTAAGTCAAGCCTTAAGGAATCATATACTTGGATCAAAGTTAAATTATAACATCGTTGTGGCAAAGTTTTAAACTATGTTAGTTATTCAAAAGTGATTATGGAATTTTCACTTGTTACGTCGAAAGGGCGTATACCTATTGATCATGGGTACATTTAATAGGTTTTTAGTGCTTAATCAGTTTTGTATGGACAAGATTAAATATTGATGAAATATTCTTAGTAGTCCCAATAAAGCAATGGTTGTGATTTCAACCACTAACTTCCTCACTATTATTAAGACATCAGTTTACATGTTTATTTTTTTACTTTTATTTAATTATATTTAAAATTTACTATGGTGGTTAGCTGATTGCCACGTATGAGTGATTAGGGTTTCATTTTCTAAGCCAACCTAATCCACCTCTGAGCCGTTTCTCTTTCCGGGCCGTTCAGATTTTGTAAACCGTCTTTTTGCAAGCCAAAAAGCGGTTCAGATTTTGCATCCTTTCGGCATTCACCAACTACAAATTTATCACTGTGCCAGTGATATCCTTATTAGTATTAGGTGTTTTAAAAAATGGTTTACATATAGAAATTAAATCCGCGATACCATAAGTGGTATCAGGTACCGAGACTTTTGCGCAGGTTAAAGTATGTGTACTTCAAAGTCCCAAGATGAATGATAACCGTCAGATCTGAGAAGGCGTGCACAACTCGATTGTAAGTTTAGAGAGCTGTAGAAGAGTTTCAGTTAGTTAATTATTTTTGTCAGTTCGAGAAGATATGAAGAAATAAATTTTTAGAGCCGTGATTATTGTGTTTCGTTTTTTGTTCTGTTTTTGTGTGTTTGTGCTAGAGTCTATACAATCGTAGTTGTAAAGAACTCGCCCCTTCCTCCTTCAAAGTGGTATCAAAGCATGAGGTTAGAGAAGAATCCTGCAGAGTCCCAGATGAGGCCGCAGAACAAAAAAAAAAAAAAAATGCGTGAAGAGGTTTCAGGGCAGAGACAAGATAGTCATTCTGATTCATTGTGGGCCAAGAGCTGTGTCCTCAAGATATAATTGTCGCTCGGTGGAAGAGGGAGAGCCACCGATTCTAAGTAGCGGCCGCCATTTTTCCCAAACCCTAGCCGCCAATTCTGAGGAAGTGGATTCAACAGAGCATTCCGGATTTGGTCTCGACCAGGGTTGCACAAATTTTGATTTTGTATCAAATCTCTCTGTGTTTTCAAAATTTATGGTGTATCTTTCAAAATTTATCGTGGATCAATTTCAAGTGCGTTTGTTGATCTTTTGGGGAATTATGCCAATTGTGTAGAAGGTAATCCGCAAATCCGTTATTTAAATTAAAAGAAAGTTGTTTTTCTAATATTCTATGAGAAGGGAAATCATGGAGTACTTTTTCATTATCTTAATTTTGATAATTTTAAAGGATGTTGTGAAACTTTTAATTATTTCATTTTTAATAATATTAAAGGAGGTCCATGAAAAATTTATTTGGGGCATCCATAAAAATAGTGTTTTTTGGTTTATTTGTACAATTTCGTAGTCAAATTTATAAAAAGAAATTGGTATTTGCTTTAGAGGTATTAAGAAAAAAACATGGCTTCTCACAGGTGTATAAGAAGTTTGGATTATGTACTCTTTTAAAAGGTACATTTTCAATATAAGAAGTTTGGATTATGTACTCTTTTCAAAGATACATTTTCAATATAGTGCATGTCGAGGATTGACATTTTATGGTGAATTTTAATTATCAGTGTGGATTTGTGGAGGGATTCTCATTTGCCACCACTTCCTAGTTTATCTGGTAAAAATTATGATTTTTGGGCTATTAAGATGAGAACAAGACTACGTATAAAAGATTTATGGGATATTGTACTAAATGGGTTTGAAGAACCCTCAAATCAAGCAACCTATGAAGTCATTATTTAAGATCAGAAGGATCAGCACATAGAAAATAAGAAGAATGATGCAACATCATTCTCTTTCATTCAACAAGGCTTGGATGAGAGATTTTTTCCAAAAATTGCAATGACAACCAGGTCCAAAGAGGCTTGGGATTTTCTGGAGATGACATGCAGTGAAAGGGGGAGCAACATCAATCAACATCAAGCTAAGTTACAGAGTGGTGCAATTGTTGATGAAGTGACTGTTGTAACAGAAGAAATAGAAGAATTTGATATTTTAGAAATAATTGAAAAAACTATGGAAGAACCCACTGAAACAGAAGAAAATAAACAAGATATGAAGACTATAGTTGTCTTGAAAATTGCAGAGAAATTTGTTGATGAAATTGCGGATGAAAAATGTGACTTTGTATGAGATGTAGAGCATGAGCATGGTAAAGAAAGTGAAGCTCATTGTTTAGATACACATATGGGTGATGAAATTGAATTTGAAGATGAAAATGAAACTACCTTTGTAGCAGTAGCAAAATGTGAGGAGAATCTAGTAATGGAAGTTATTGAAGACATAAATGAGGCTACAGAGAATGGTGAATTCTATATTGAATTAGCATT
>JASDQU010240809.1:130992-143820 GCA_032191745.1 Picea mariana
TGTTACCTCGTCAAGACATCATATCCCTGTCATACAAGCTGGAATTTGAAACTACCAACAATGTGGCAGAGTATGAAGCTCTTGTTCTGGGTATAAGGGCTGCAAAAGAAATGGGAATAAGGGAGATGCCAGTGTTCGGAGATGCTGAATTAATAATCCAGCAAGTCAGGAATGTCTATCAGGCCAAGCATCCTCAACTCAGAAGTTACAGGAACGAGGTATAGGACCTGATTGATAATTTCTTCTCAGCTTTCAACATTTCTTTTATCCCAAGGGAGGATAATGCTTCGGCCAATTCCTTAACAGTCTCAGCTAGTCTGTTCAGGATCCCTCTACCGCTGAAGATCAATTGTGGGGTCGAGATAAGATACAGGCCATCCATCCCAGACAATGTAAAGCATTAGAAGGTATTCGAAGACGACCTTGAAATCGAAAAATTTATTCAATGCGTCGACGAGTTTTCTGCATTGCACATTGAGCAGGACCCTGATCCCGAAGGCGACCCCCACTCTGAGGTATTCTTAAATAAAATTGTTAATCACCATATTGTCCAATTTCCCAGCAACCACATTCCAAGGGGATTAGTCCCTTTAGAAAGATTGTTCGATGGTAATGATGTGGCAGTAAAGGGTAGGGTTTCAGATGAAGGTGATGACATAGCTGAGTGCAACATTGGCACACAGTAGGAGCCTAAGTTTGTCAAGTTGTCGAGTAGTTTGACCAGAGAACAGAGGGCCGAATATACCGAGTTATTAAGAGAATTTGTCGATGTGTTTGCATGGACCTATGAAGACCTCAAGACATATGACACATCTGTCATTGAACATAAGATCCCACTGAAGGAAGAAGCTAGGCCATTTAGGCAAAAGCTAAGACAGATAAACCCTATGTTGTTGTCTGTCATGGAAAGAGAAGTGAAGAAGTTGTTAGATGCCCAAATCATTGTCCCCTTGAGATATTCTGAATGGGTGGCCAATTTGGTCCTGGTAAGAAAGAAAAGTGGAGAAATCAGGCTTTGTGTTGATTTCAGAGACCTGAATAGGAGCTCAAAGAAAGACAATTATCCCCTGCCCAACATGGAACACATATTGCAGAGGGAAACTGGTGCATCTAGGATATCCATGATCGATGGTTTTTCTGGTTATAACCAGATATCAGTCATGCCCGAGGACAAACAAAAAACGACCTTCACCACTCCTTGGGGCACATTCATGTATGCCAAAATGCCTTTTGGATTGATGAATGCAGGATCAACATTTTAGCGGGCCATGGATATAGCCTTCATTGGGGAAAAAGATCAGTTTGTGGTGATCTATTTGGATGACATCACAGTCTTCTCTAGGTCTGACAAAGAGCATTATTGTCACCTGAGAAAAGTGTTCTTGAAGTGTCGGAGGTTTTGCCTATTCTTAAACCCCAAAAAATATTTGTTTGCTATGAAGGAGGGGAAATTGTTAGGTCATATAGTATCAACAGAAGGAGTGAGGATTGATCCCAGTAGGGTAGAGGCAATTCAGACTCTATCACTTTCCCGGTCTAGAAAGGAAGTTCAGGCCTTTTTAGGGAATATTAACTTTCTGAGGAGGTTCGTCTCAAATTTCGCTGAGATGGTGAAACACATCACAACCATGCTTAGGAAAGGAAAATAAGTAAAATGGACTGTTGAACCCAGGGAATCTTTTATCCAAATAAAAAGGGCATTGACTGAGGCCCCTGTGTTGATCAGTCCTAACTATTCCAAAGACTTCCTAGTATTTTATTTCGCTTCTTTTGATACAGTAGCAGCGGTCTTATTGCAGAAAAATGAGGAAGGGCGAGAGAAACCCATTGCCTTCTTCAGTAAATCATTAAGAGATGTAGAAATCAGGTACGAGATCATGGAGAAGCAGGCCTATGCCTTGGTGAAATCTCTCAAATATTTCAGAGTCTATGTCTTGCACTCAAAAGTAACTGCATACGTTCCTTCAGCCTCTGTGAAGGACATCATTATACAACCTAACATAGATGGGAGAAGAGGTAAATGGATTGCCAAGATCCTGGAGTTTGATCTGGAGATTAAGCCCACCAAGTTGATAAAGGGGCAGAGTTTAGCCAAATTGCTGGTTGAATCCAATTGTGAAGCCTTGGGGATTAGCTTCATCAACGCTTGTTCAGAAAACCAACAAGTTGAGTCATCTAACAAGAGTTCTCAAGGCAACTTATCACTAGCATAATGCGCCTGGTACAGAGATATTTTGTATTTTCTGCAAGAATTGAAGCCTCCCGATGGAATGGGAAAGAGCCAGGCACGAGCTTTAAAGCTCAAAGCGGTCAGATATTTCCTCATTGACCGAGATTTATACTGGAAAGACCCTCTAGGGGTATTTTTAAGGTGCCTGAATCCATAGGAAGCCCAGAAGGTTATATTTGAATTCCATAACGGCCTTTGTGGAGGAAATTATTTTTAGAAGACCACAACTCACAAAGTCCTCAGAGTTGGGTACTACCAGCACACCTTATTCATCGATGTCTGCAGAGAAGTCAGAGCTTGCATCAAATGCCAAAAGTTCTCAAGAAAGTAGCAGCTTAGATCACTGCCACTGAAGGCACCTTTTCAACAGTGGGGGTTGGAATTCATCGGGGAAATCCATCCTCCCTCAAGTGGCCAACACAGATGGATCCTGACTACAACAGACTATTTCACCAAGTGTATAGAAGCTGCCCCCACCAGAAGTGCATCACACAAAGTAATTATTAGCTTCTTGCAGGACATCATAACCAGATTTGGTTGTCCCAGTAGGATTGTCACTGATAATGCTACTTCATTCAAATCTAAGCCTCTGATTAAGTTATGTGAGCAGTTCCAGATCTCGCTAATTCACTCCACCCCCTATTATCCTCAGGGAAATGGATTGGCAGAATCTTCCAATAAAATCCTAATCAAGATCATTAAAAGATTATTGGAAGACAATAAGAGGGCTTGGGATTCAAAGCTCAAATTTGCTCTATGGGCTAATCAAGTGACAATGAAGAAGTCCCTGGGCACCTCACCTTTTCAACTGGTTTACGGAATAGAGGCGGTTTTTCCCACTCAGCTCGCCTTACCTGTAGCGAATTTCTTTCAAGATTATGAAGGAGAGCTGGATCATATGGTTAGAAGCATTCATTACATGATGGAAGTAAAACAGATCAGGGAACAGGTGATGGACACAGCTCATAGTCACCAGCAGAATATCAAACAGGCCTTTGACAGAAAAGTTAGGAAGAAGGAGTTTGAGATCGGGGATTTGGTGTTTAAGTGGGATGCGCCTAGACAGGATAAGCGCAAACACAGCAAGTTTGATGCCCTATGGATCGGGCCCTTCAAAATCTCTGAGGTTTTCTCAAATAACACGTACAGGTTGCAGGATTTGGAGGGTGAATAGGTTTTTAACAGCCCAGTAAATGGGCATTTTCTGAAGAAGTGTTTTGTTTAAGCCTTAGACGGCTCCTTTGTTTGTAAATATTGTCCTTTTAGTTCTTTGTTTATTTTTTGTTGTTTGTTTTTTTTCGGCTTAGTAAATGACTCCCTAGCCCAATAGCAAGGCACTAAAGCTGCAAAATGATTTCTTAGAGCATCATAGGGACGACTCTATCCCCCATGGAGCCTAATGTTAACATTAATTATTGTTAAGAGGGGTGGGTTGCTTTCTCTCCTTTGAGCCTGTAGCCCGAGATGCGAAGAAGAAGGCCTAAAGTCCAGCAAGGGCATTTTATTCAAAGGGCACAGTCATGAGCGCCAGGCATAGCACACAGAAGAAGTCATTTTCGGGCTTAAAATCAAGTGAGCGGGCGAATTTATGTTGTCAACATCCAGGATCCATCTATAGAGCAGATCGACGATTGGTGGGTAATCGCGGTTAGTAGATTTACGCCAGGATTAGCGCAATGGATAGTGCTTATACCACCAAAAAGATCTCAGTCGTCCATCCCAGAGGAGCACGTGGCACACGATTAGGCTATGTCGCCACCTTTCCTTTCGTAACTTTGAAGCACAAGGAGCAGCCTCCTCCCAGCCGCGAGACATGAAGTGCCAAAGGTGTCCAGGACCCAGGCCCATAGTATTGCTGAGATGATCAGGACCGTCCATCTGGGACGTGTGGCACGCGATTAGGCTATGTCGCCACCTCACCTTTCGTAGCTTCGAAGCACAAGGAGCAACCTCCTCCCATCCACGAAACGCGAAATGCCGAAAGCGCCTTTGAAGATAGGCACAGGGTCATAGCCCGTGGTCACTTGGGGGTGATAGAAAGAACTGTGCAAAGGGTCGAAGTGTCAGTTTTAGCTGCAGAAGGGATCACTGAGTTCTCTAGAGACCAGTTCAGCTTGACCTTGATCTTGGTCCTCGCTAAAAATAAATGAAGGTGGGTGGAGGTAGTTGAAACCTTGGCTCACTCATTAAATGAAAAGCATGGAGGTTCCGGCAGGCAGCCTGCCCAAGATGGTCCTGTACGCTGGTTTTCTCCAAAGAAGTCATGCCGAGTTCTCGTCTGACCAGAGGAGTTTGCACATGCTATTTTAGCTTTTAATGTTTCAGATACCTCCCCTGCAAAGGCCATGCTTAGTTAAGGTGGTGTCTGACGAAAGATTTCCATCCAAGTCCGACTAAAGGGATGCCATGCCTTGGAGTTCCGAGCACGCCTCTATTGGGTGAATTTTTCTGAGTATATGTACTCAGTTTTTCTATTTTTGTAAGTATCGATGGTTGAGCTAGGCTCTCGATTGTAAATTTTTAACGAAGCACTGGTTTCTCTGGTTATGTATTGGCACTTGAGACTTCTTTCCTTATGAATGTCAGCTTCTTTCCATCTCTTTGTTTACACTGTGTTAGAACATCTCGGAATTGGAGGATCTAGTCGAGTTGCACTATTATAGGATGATGTAGGTTGGTTCACTGTAATAGTTGCACTGTCTCTAATCAGTTCTTGTATTTTCTCAACGCTGAATGATTTGGAATTGGAGGATCCAGTCAAGTCACCCTTCAGTTCCCTGAAACTCTGAACCAAGAGGATCTTGTATTCTGAGTTTTTCCTCATCAAGCTGCTGAAAGGCCTGATGCCCAAGGCAGTCTTGCTCACTCATCTCACTAAGTCTTCCATCTACTCATTTTACAATCAACTCACTGACGGAAGTTAGATCAAGACCTCCTTTGTTTTTCTACATACCAAGCTCGATTTTATGAGTTAGAGCGATATCTTCTTGAGTCTCTTTCCATTCGATCACCCCTTTAAAAAAAATCGTGACATAAATCTGATGGGCGTCGGGCTCTGCTCCTACTGTAATCCAGAAGTGACTTCCAACGCAAACATTTCTGGCACTGTTGTCGCGGACGAAGTTGAAAATTTTCCCCGATATTGAACAGCATTGAGCCTCTGATTCTGAAGGTGCATCAGGCATCAAAGCCTTTGAAGATTGCTACTGTGCACCTGGCGAATCCATTGTGATGACTCCACTGGAGCGAACCCGTTGTTTTAGTTGTGGCTTCCAGAGGCAAACATACGCGGTATCATCCACAGTTGCCTCTAGCTACACCTGTAGTTGATCCAGAGGTGATTTTCAGAAAAGGGAAGGCCTCTGAAGGAGAAACTTCCACCGCCGAACCAGGTAATCCGCCATCTCCTTATGTAGAAAATCCATTTTCTTCTCCTCAGTTTCCTAGCAGACCTTTTTCTAAAGTTTCTCGTTTCCTAAATTTCGGGAGTGTTCTTGTTGAGTTTTCCCCTCCCGGTCTGGGATTGGAGGGATAAATCTGTGTCACTCCCCTTTCCCCTGAAATTGTACCTTCGCGTAGACCCAGGACCATAGGAGACTTCCCCACTCCTAGCTTTACCACTCCTCCTCTTGTTACTGATGCAACTTCTGCACAAATAGAAGCATCTGTTGACTCAAGCCCGTTAGCCTTCTCCGTAAATCCCTGTCGATGTCTGCAGGTATACAAGGTTCATCGATGAGAACAGTACAAGCCTCTCTGTCAACTGCTTACGAAACCGGACCATCCTGGCCATCAGCAGAAAAGAGAACCAAGCATAAAGATGACCTCGCAAATGAAAAATTGATTCCAACCATATTGATCGATTACACCCCACCTCTGTCTAGCGCGGTGAATCGTGATAGTGTGCCAAGAGAATTCAAGTACACCATGGTCACTGCATACCTCCTGAAGGGGACACGCACAGTTCGAATAGAGTAGGATAAGATCACAGGGTTGAAGTTCAATGACTTCAACCTCGGAGATCGCAAGATATATGGTATGCTTGCCCCATACAAGTACCTAACCAGAACTAGAGGGAAGAATTAAAAGATAATCCCCCAGCCGCGGACAATGAACCTCGTGCAGTCCACCTTGCTGAATGTCATGAAGATCCCATGCTTCGGAAGACACCAGGAAGTCAACGCCCATGTCAAGTTGTTACTATCATATTACCATGGCGACTACTTATGGCTAGACCACCACATTATAGTTGACCCAATGTTGATCCACAGAATCACAGGACTGAGTATGCAAGGACCCGACCCGCGGGATTTTTATCCAGGAAAAGTTGCAGATCGCGCACTCGCACAGAAGATCAAGGATACATATGGCGACGTTGAGAAGGGAACAAGAGGCTACAAGGTAGCTTCCATCTAGAGTGTCACAGTGGGCCTAGCATGTCAACTGATAGCTAGAAATTTAGTAAGGAAGAATCAACCTACGCAGGTCACCGGCTTTGCCATTGACCTCATAAGGAAGTGCGCGGAAGGCCTACAGATGAACTGGATGAAGTACCTAGTTAACCAGGGGATTATCGAGAAGCACAGGATCGGGGTTATGAATTTCATTTCAGCTGGCTCTTGGTCCTCATTTCATTTGTTGCATGGGATATGTCTAAACGATAGACCTTCCCAGACATCGAGCCATTTGAATCGCTTTCCACTAAGTTCGCTACCCTATGGTATTCAACTGATATGAACAAACAGTGGCAGTCGAATTTTGTGTTTCATACATACTACCTCCAGCTAAAGCGAGCCATCGAAGTCGAGCCTCGCATGACTCTAAACACTTTACAAAGGTTTCAACCCCTCATGAAGTTTAGCGTAGATCGACACTTCATCTACATTACAGCGCAAGCAGATGAACATAAAGAGAAGCTCCAGTCATACTATAAGCTTACAGAAGAAGACGTTGAACAAATCACTAAGGAATGGTCCGCTGACCTCTTTATCCCCACCAACCTCGCAGAGATATCTAATCTTGACATCCCATAGGATACTCATAAAGAACAGAATCCACCCAGAACCAATAGATAGAAGAAGTATGAGGAGGTCCAAAACTTAAGCAACACTTTAGGAAATACTCCTTCAGTGTCACCTAACCGAGGGGGCGATGACGAAGTAGAAGATGAACAGAAGCCCAGTGAAGTAACACCACACAGAGACGAGGTTGGCCCCTTGAAGAAGAGGAAGGTTTCCCCCCTGAAACCTTCTTCCCGGAAGAAATCGAAAGCCACCATGACCAAGATGCAGACTTTCCTCACCTCCGATGATTTTGACTTCATCATAGCAGCCCTGAACGATGCTTCATTGGAAATAGCAGAGAAACAAGGAGCGAAGCAAGAGGACATGTATGACAGAATTGAAATTGAACTCTGAGGGGTATAGTAGGACCTTCATTCCAGTCACGCAGTCTCCACTGTGCCCCTGCCATTGAGCAAACCAGAGTTGGGAGATGAGCTAGCCCAACTCCACCGACTAGCTGATACAGTCGAAGCTCGCCTTTGATGAGCACAAGAAGAAACAGAACGAGCCACCCAGGCCTTGAAGCAAGTGTAAGTCGTAATTGTAGAACAACGTAGTGCTACAGAATAAGAAAATATTTCTCTCTAAGAAAAGTTCGATGAAGAAAAATCACAAATACAACAAGGAAAAAAACAGTTTCTCGCAAAGAAACTCGAAGTGAAAGAAGCGGTCAGCAGAGCACTTCACTCTATGATAGTCATAGAAATAAAGGAAAAGGATTGAGTCACGCAACAAGTAGAGCATCTCCTAGAAGCTATCCAACAACTACAGCAACACATAGCAGACTTAGAGCTTCACATAGTGCTCGAGACCCCACAGGATGTAAGGGATCAAAGAGAAGAAATTGCTCGAAGTGTAGTTGCGAGAATAAAATCCCTTGCTCTATAATGTAAGCAACTTACTGATCGCAGTGCCCAGACCTACGAGCAACTCACCGATAATCTAGAACTGAAGGCACTGGAGTCACAGCTCCAAGAGGCAAAGTATCAAGTTGAAATGATACAAGCGCAGTTGAAGCCCCTGTCAGCTGTGGAAAGAATGAAGCTCTCCCAAGAGAAACACACCACCCAACAGCAGATCCACACTATCCAGAGCAGAGTTATGGAAGTAAATCAGAGGCTCCAACCTATACAAGATAAGGCCTACCAATTGTTCACAGAGGTCGAAGGCCGAGGAGCAGAATTGGAGCAGGTTGTCACTACAGTTGAACAACGCCTTGAGGGACCTGTCAACGACATAGTCATCCAAGAGTTCAGTGAACAACAGGCCATGGCACAGCAGCAAGTCGAAGTATATTGATCCAATCTCAAGGTTTTCAAAGTAGAAATACCCAGATCAGAGTGACTCGGGATGAGCCACAGGTGAGTGTTGGGGGCATGTTGGCCCTTGACCAAGTTTTGGGAGATCCTTAGTCATGTTTGACCTATTTTGGGATTTCGACAGCCTGTCGAAGGAGAGACGAAGCAGAGATTATGAGATCTCGGCGCCTTTTTGGGTCCTTTTTGGGATTTGGGATTATGTAACATGTATGGGATGTCAGCCCATGGGTTTACCCATGTTTAGGCCTATTTTGTAAAGTATAAATAGATGTCCAGGCAATGTAAGAAGAGAGAAGTTACGAATGACTAAGTGCTAGATCTATGTGATTGAAGGATTGTAAGTGCTCTGTGCATACTGTGTGAAACTTGCAGAGCTACGTGCAAGTATTTGTAAGAAGGCTTGGTGCTTTACCCTAGCTCAAAGAAGGAGGATCTGGCAGAGTGCACGCAGATCTCCCATCTTCTGTGGAATAGGATTTTGATGTTATGTGTTGGTAAGAATCTTGATCGAAGATAATAAAGAAGAAGAGTTGGTGGATGTAGCCCCAGGGTGGGGGTGAACCACGTATATGTTGTGTTGCTCTGCTTTGTGCAATGTGTTGATGTGTTTATGTATTTACTTGCTAAGTGCTTTGATATAGATAGATAGGTTTGTTTATGCTTTGTGCTAATGATGTATATGGATGTTAGATCTGACTTATATGAATGTGCTAGTGCTTGAATCTGTCAGATCTAACCTACTTCTCTATGATAAGTGCTTAGATACATCATATCTGAATGAGTGATGTGATGCTCTATTTTATCTGTGGAGTAGATAGTGGTTAAATATTGATGAATTGTCGGTGCTAAGTGCTCTGTTAAGTATTACAATCACAGATATGTGTCCCGACTAAGGTTGCAGACACCTAAGTCCTGCAACCACCCCTGCCTCTACCTTGGGTGAGACTTCATCTTCTTTTCAAGCGTTTCAGAAAGGGCTGGTAGTTAGGATTTTTTTAGTGCGTTGTTGTAGCATTGAACCCTGGGTTTTCCCTTGTGCCAACATGAAGGTTGGTAGTGTAACAAATATTTTGAAAATGAGATCTAATCTAGGTATAGGTTGGACAATCTAAGAGAAAGTGATTTTCATCTTCAGCCTTCTTAGTGTCACAAAGGTGACACACTCTTTCATCCCATGGTGTTTTAGGAATTGACCAACACCTAGTTTCACTATGGAGCTCATGAGAATTTGTTCTTATCTTAGCAATGCTTATGTTTTTCTTTATGTTAGCCTATGGCTTACGTTACCAATCACTAAGTCTAATTGTCACCTATATTTGTATTATTCATTTAGGATATTAGTAATATATCCTCAAGTGATGACCAATGAATTAGTTAAGATTGTCTAGCTTGGTCATCATGCATGATTCTAGGATCTAGAGAAAACCTCTCTATGAGGTGGCATTACCCATTGTACAATAAATATGTAACATTGGTGTGAATACATTATGAGTTGGATAGTGAGCCTTTTCCGTCATCTTGTTGTTCCTGTCTATATTTTATCAATTGGTATCAGAGCCATGGTGAAGAAATGATGTTGGTAGAAGTTGATATGGGAAGAGCAGTTGATAATATCAGAGCTATTATAGTTCTTAAGGGCCTGCTAGTCTTGATATCCATGGTAGTTTTCCATGAGAGATAAGGTGTATCCTATGATATTAAGATGAGCATCTAGTAAAAGAGAAGCAACTAGAGTTGGAGCGATTTGGTGTTTGATTGACCACTCTTCCGCCTTCACGCAATCTGGTATGGCCAACAAGATATCAAAGCAACCAAGGATATGGACATCACAAATCTAATTTGCGATCTAGACAATCAATAACCAAGAGGTGAGATATGTTGAGCATTATGAATATTTTGTATATCTACATAAATATTTCTACAACTCCTAGATATGAAGATTATGCATAGTCAAAACTTGGGCTATTGATAGCCTTATGATTTTAATCTAGCATGTAGTCATGGCCTTCATCCACAAAATTATCTTTGGTGATTCACCCGTGTCGTATACTTACGTTTTTGTCGACGATTTAATCTATTATCCCCACACTGTGAGAACCGAGTTTTCATTACTATCCAAGATTTTGAAATCTCCTCCATTGAAACTAATGGTCATCTTCAGTACAATTAGAACGATTGAATAAGGTGCATAGAATTGTTGCGCGATCAATGGTTGGTTTTTGGATTTGGAAAGGAGAATCAAATTCTTGTGTAACCATTGTGTTTTTCCTCGAAGGGTAAGACAAGGTTTATTAATCGGTGTATTGTTGTAGCCAAGTCATCAACCTAATTTCGTATAGCAGTGATGACTACGTTCCATGAAATTGGCGGATTCCATGATCAATGCAACCATATAAGTGGTGGACAAAAAATGGCGCAATATGGTTAAAGGAAGTAAAAATTATGTAATCGATCACATCCATATCTACCTCAAGTGAGTTGCCAAGGTTTTTTCAAGCTTCACTCCAACGATCGGTTGAACAAACTATTCAAGGAGACAGGCTTCTAGCAAAAATCGGATCTACAGTTTTCCCAGCAAAGTCGGATATATGATTCGCCAACCAATCTGCGCCTCCAGAAGTGAATCTGATCTACAAAATTGCATGCAAATTGCTCCAGCAATCTGCCCACAAATTAGCAAGCTGAAAAACTGTGAGGAAAGCACACGTCTTCAACACGATTTGCTTAATGAACAACCCAAGTACATCGCAACTCCTCTCCATGATCTATCTCATGTTATGATCCACGCAATCAGTTAAATTTATCCACGTCATCTGCAAATGGGTGATTGATCATGATTATTTTCGGCATGAAATGAGAGCGGAGATATAATAAAGAAATGCATAGAGATATCGCGGATATCCAGTAATATAACAGAAATGTATCAAAGATGCAACCATAAACACAGAGATACAGTAATACATGATTTCTATTAATGAAAGAAATTTACAGAGATTGTAAAAATACAGAGTGAAAGACTCGCTAGAATGGTGGCAGCTTATCTCTGAGAAGAAATGTGACGATTACTCGCATTCACAAGAAGAATATTAAAATGAGGATCTGAAGGCATTTTTACAATAACAGGAATGCCCAAAACCCTAGACATCCAAAAACCTAACCCTAGGAGATGAAGTGCCAAAAGTCATGTGGGCCCCGTTTGCGTAAGTTAGTACATCAACTTCCCGAGGTCGTAACTTTTGCATACGATCTCTGTTTTAGGCACATGATAGCCTGTTGGAAAGGTATCGTCGATGAGACTCATTTTGGAGGAAATATCTAAGGAACCTCCATATTGCTTCCATTTTCCCAAAAACGTCAGTTAGGGCCTCAAAATGGCCCCAGAAGTTAAAAATTGCTAAAAATAGTAAATTACCAAAATTGCCAGAAAATTGTTTTGAGCCAGTTGGAAAAGGTGGGTGGCCACCTATATCCACCTGGATCAATCCTTCCCCTTAGGAAGCAATGGTATCCATTGCGTTGAGTGATCGGGGGAGAGGCAAAAACGTTTACTGAATCTGGATCTTGGTGAGTTGCTTGCCTTGCTGGAGACGTCGCGTTGCTCAGTTTTTGGAAGTCTGTCATGAACCTATTGAGGTTGAGGTTGTTCAACAAGTCAAGCTACACGAGAGGACGGTGTACAGAAGGAATATGTGCTCTTTGCTGCAACTTTGTCAACCTTCTTCTGTTGGATAGAAGGTGCTTGGGGCGAGGTTATAGTGGTTGTAGTGTCCTTATGTTCCCCTTTTGAACAGATTGTGAAGAAGCTTAATTTTGCAGTATGAGATACTACCTTGCGGCACTGTTTAGGTGGAACAATAGTGAGATGTACCTCTGGTATTTTGTAGAGATGACCCCCTAGAGAAACAATGACACTGTGGGGTCGAGACTCATAAACAACATGGTGTCTCCACATATATGGTTGGCCCAAGAGAACATCACAAACATCTAGTGGGGAAACATCACATAATGCCTCATCCTTGAAGGGTTGGATGTCATATGAAAATTGGCACTACAGGCTAACATGAATATCTCGTCCTTGGTGAAGCCACCCGATGTTGTATGGTTGCGGGTGTGGTGTTGTCAACAATCCCAACTGTTTGATGACCTCTGCTGAGATGAGGTTATTCTGGATTCCGCTATCAACAATAAAATGCAGCGGGGTCCCCTTCACCCACAT
>JASDQU010240810.1:11280-23168 GCA_032191745.1 Picea mariana
AGTCCTCTTACATTTATTATATCTAACTACCCATTTATTATATCTAACTACCATAGTGGGCCTTATTTAATAATATAGTGGACCTAGTCCACCTTACATTGAATGGCCTCCACTATTATCACTATGGGCCCTCTGGGCCCCCACTACTACCTCTCTAGCTACCTAACAAATGAAGTGTTGCTATAGCAAGGCTTCATCAACAAAACCCTAGGGAAAACGACTCACTAAGGTGTAGAAACCCTAGGCATTAGTGCGTTTTCTCCTTCCTTGGCTCAAATACAAGATGAAAAATGACTAGGCTAGAAGAATATGGATAGAGTGTTGCTATGGCAAGGCTCTATCTTACTTCAGCAAATCAAATAGCTCTTAATCTTAGTAGGGACATGAGACAAGGACCTTAGCATGTGCTTATCACCTAGGGTTTGATTCAACAAATTATAATAACAAATGCAAGTAAACAATACTATAACCATTCAATTAAGAAGTGTTGTAGAAATTCACTTACATAAACCAATAAACCATGTAGCAAAACCCTCGTTGTAAACCTTCCACCAAGAGAAATGCCAAAAATGCCAAGAAAAGTCTTCCTTCAACAAGTGCGCCTCAAAATTTCAGCCAAAACCCTAGAATAGGGCGCAAATTTCAGACCTCACTAATGTGTGAGTGAAAGATGAAAAAATGAGAGTAAAAACCCTCAATATAAACCATACCAATGACCTTAGTTAAATTTTAGGTCATTAAAAGGCCGACAAGGCCAAAATACCACAATAATATTGTTTCACATTAAAATGTCATAATGAAACCCTAATCAAGCAAAAGGTAAGACGTCATGCTCCTTCTAGGGTGATGTTAGCCCTTTTTAGGGCAAATGCAGCCTCCTGGAGAAAAACGTTAGCCCTCCTTGGGCTTCTCCAACCTGCCACACGTGCCAACTGCCATGACTGTCTCCCCAAAACGTCCATGAAGCTTGATGATGTCATGAGCCTCCTGGGTGATGTCTTGGGCCTTCCAAGGCCAACGTTCCAATGAAGAGGGCACAACCCCCTAGGTACAGGTCTGCTCAGTTGCCTCTGGTGGAACGTTCTGCTCTTCCTTGGTTCAAACACTATGTCCTGTCTCTGCTCCCTGTTGGGGTCTCAACATCCATCTGGTAGTCTTTTCAGCCCCATGGAGGTTCAAACTAATCATCTCCCCATGTGTACCTGTCTAATGTGGTACATGTCCGTCGGGTATGATCCTGCACATCAATAGATACGCCCTCCATGGGCTCATAAGTCACAGGGATCATAGAAATGTTAATCTCATCTAATCATCAATATTATTAAACATGTGCATAAAACCCCTTTTACCCCAGTAAAAGTGCTCAAAGACATTATACAAATCTGCAATGCAAGTTTGGAGGAAGTGACAGGGTGTCCTATTGGGCTAGTGTCCACTGGAAAAGGGATGTTTCCGGAAGAGATTAAATCCAAGCCACGTAAATGGGTGAAGTGGATAAGGGATGTCTTGATAAGAGGTGCAGTGAAAGCAGGGAAATGCAAGGCTTACCTGTGGGTGCCTTTGTAGAAGGCGAGCTGCACCTGTCCTGGATGCAAATGTTTCGAAGCCCATACATGCCATTTTATTCTTATTTCTTTATCGCTTTTTTTCTTTCAAGAGGCTAATCAGGGGACACTGCCCTGGCGTGGTGACCAGTGGTGGCAGTGTTACCTACAAGTACTTTCACAGAAATGAGAAGGCTGGCTCGTGATGAGACCCCCTTTCTCTTGGCCATGTAACCAAGAGCCACTACCCTGGCATGGTAACCAGCTGCTAGTAGTTTCATACTGCTAGGTACCCATGGACCTAATAGGCTGGCTCGTGATGAGACCCTTCATCCTCTAACTAGGTCTTGTTTTTATTATTTTATGGGTCCCTCTTGTTTCTTGCTGAGAAACTTTTTACTGCTTTCTCGGGGGTCCTTGGGCGAAGCATCTCGAGGTTTTATTTTAGGCTTTTATCTTTTGCTAGGGGCCTTTATCCCCTTCTTCCCACATGGCAAGGTGCAACCCTTGAATGATTGGCCAACCCAATGCCCGAACTAATGAAATGGGATGGATGAGTGGGAAGTAAGATGGAAAATGGTAATTATGACGGGAGCGAACGATGACTTTTCAGAAATCCCCCCAGTGGCAACTCAAAACCTATGGGCACAAGCTTGCTAGGGCATCCTGTCATTCCCCCCAGACATGGTCAAGTGGATAAGTATAAGATCCAAGTACCCGTTAGAAACAAAAAGGAATTAAATGCACATGTTCAAAGGTTTTGAGAATCAAAGTGACACATACCATGATACCCGGACTCATTACCTCATGGAGCAAGAACCATCTCTGATACAGGACCATGCTAAAGGTGATGGATGTTGATGTTGTTGACAAAGTGGAGGCGTTGAAAGGAAGAAAATATGGGCCCTCCAGGGCTATGCTCAAGTCGATCTGGTTCTCAGTACTCCATGTCTGGGACCTGCGGGCCTCGAGACATAATCTCCTAGTTATCCCTAAAAGTGGGGGATAACAGGACCATGCCTGATGGATAGGTACATATGGGGAGATGATTAGTTCAGACCTCCATGGGGCTAAAATCCCACCAGATGGATGTTATGACCCCAACTAGGGGAAGAGAGACACCAGAGGGTTGCACCGGAGAAAAAGAAGGACTTTCCACCAGAGACACTTTGGCAAGCCTCGACCTAGGGGGATCTTGTTGTCCCCCCTGAACATTGGCCTTGGGGGGCCCATGACATCACCCTCATGACCCTAGACGTCACCCAACATCAGATGGACATGATGGAGGCAATTGTGTGCCAAGTGGCATGTGTGGCATCACCTTAGATTAGACTAATTTACTAACTATCTTGCTGTTGTTACAAAAGAAATCTACAACCATCTATAACAAAAGTAAAAGCATCTAAAAGTAAGTGTTGGAGCTGATTTTACATTGCCTTCTTTGCTTCTAACAAGTACTAGCATATTGTCAATATTAAGTAATCATTTTTGGTCATTATTGAAGCTTTACTAAGGCATAATTGTGAAGCTATCATTATATATACATTGATGTTATAAATATTTCCGTTGCTTCATCTTTTATATCAGCCCATGATTTTATTCAAAATCCATTGTTTTATGAAGCACTAATATCAATTGGTACTTGCAAATAGTGTTTTTCTTGTTGTCTTGTTCTGGGCAGGTACACTTAAGCAAATCTTTGCTTCATCTTATTAAAACCATTGGGACTTTCTGATTAGAGTGACTTGTGAGAGGGGAAGAACTTTCTTGATACTATTATCTTTTCCTTCTCAAACCCCTAGGTCACCGGGGATGTCTCCCGTGGGCTACTACCCCTAAAGAGAAAGAGGTGTCTTATTTAGGTGACAGTGATAAAACAACCTCCTGTTACGCCAATTTATTGTTCACTTGCCTTTGGCTTTGGGGCAAGTACAAATTGCACGATAACAGGTACTTTTTTGGCTGAAATAATAATCATCATTCTTTTTTATGGTGATGATATCTTTGTTTTTGCAAGCAACCCCTCCAATATCAACTTAAAAGATTTTTGTTCTAGCTTTGGTATGTCAATAAACACTAATAAGATAAAGTCTATTATCATTAAATCCAAGAAAATCAATTATGTTTGGAAGAAGCAAATTCTTGTTGGCAGTGCTTTCGCTAAAAAAATCATCATCCTTCTTCTTTATGCTGATGATATCATTCTTTTTGCGAATAGCCTATCCAATCTTAACAAGCACCTAAGAATTCTCAATATTTTTGGTTCTAGCTCTAATTCTAGTATGTTAGTAGGTGTCAACTTAACTTGATCCTCCTCTCCTCTTCGAACTCCAAAATGTCCATCAAGATATAGACAAGTGTCACACCCCATCCATTTCAGGAGACAGTGTAGCCTCTATTTCAATCCAGGTCTCAAGCTCCTCTTGAGTCTCGAAATATGTAAAAATGTCGAGATAGAGGTCATTCATGATTGCATTTTAGGAGGCAATACAAATCTCATCCTAATCTTTGGTCGAGCTTTGACATACGAAAACAAAGGGACATGTGTTTGGCAGTCATAACATTAATTCTTTAATGTTTTATAATTACAATGCCTTTCATTTTATTAACCTATGTTTATATAAAATAGGCAATCAAAAGGTGAGAATTTATTTGGTAGCCATAAGGGTTTACTAAAATTCTTATGAGTTAGATGTGTTAAGATATGACATGTGGTGTTTTTCCTTTTATTTAGAGTTTCTCTTAAGTTATGAGTTTTGGACAAGTATTATATTTTCTAAGTTATCTATTTATTTTTAAAATATTTTAAAAGGGCAATTATTTTATTTATTTAATTGTTGAAGCTCTGTTGATTTCAGTATTAGCTTTCTGATTTTCACAACCATCCTTTTTACATTCTTGAGGGCTGTTGGCGATGGTTGGAGCAGGAACACTTATTATTCAGGGTCCAAGCACTGTGTGGGTAGGTCCAAGCACTGTGTGGGTAATCTATTTTAATACAGAGGTATATTGTCTTTTGATTTGTTGTAGTTTACTGCTTTATTCTATGTATAACTACATTAAATGTTAAGAAAGAAGAAAGGGCATATATTGATCCTAGAGTCACTACTGATTCTTTTAAGTTAGATATTAATTTATTATCATTTGTTGGTTTGGGATTCTCTTGTTGTCCTTGTGTGGTCTCAAAAACTTCAAGACAAGCCAAGACAAGCCTACTTATTCAGGTTTAGTGTTTGCATATGTTACTAGCACTTACTTCCTTGTAGTAATTTGAAGGGTTATCATTTTTAAAATAAAATCTAAATTTCTTGGTCATATTGCTGACATTTGTATATCCTTATGCTTCTGTTTATATGACTTTTTTGCTACTTCTTTTTATAGATTAGTTGTTGATTTCTTTCCTTCCTTTTTAGAGCTTTGAGACCTTAATATCAACTGAGAATTTTTTTATCTAGTTATATAGTTTTTTTCTGCAATGTTTAATATTTTTTTGTTATGATTATGAAAAAAAAAACATATGAAAAACTAACAACAGTTTTTATGTCATTTTTATTTACCTGGTTAGTTTTATAGGCTATTTACATGCAGTTTTGTTTTATTATTTGCATTTTCAATTTCTCTTTAAAATAGAAAAACCTGTCAAAAATTATAAAATATATAAAATAAAAAAATTTAAATGTTGATTAACTACAAGAAGGAATTCTATTAAAGTTTATATTTTGCATATCCTTCTCCCTACTCATTCCCATGATAGTGCTCTTCATGAGGAAGTTGAGGACATCTCATGGCTTTAGACTTGAATATTAATCCCTCTAAACCTCTTGCTTAGCCCACGAGAGTGATTGAGTGTTGTTGTTAGAAATTACCACTTTCATAATCAACATGTATCACAAATGTATGTAAATTCCTAGTGGGGTCAACAAGGCCCTACTAGTGAACGTGTACTTTACATGTAGGCTTTGTGTTTTTTGACTTTCATCTAAGTTGGGGCGGCTAAGTTTAATGATGTAAATATTCCAAATGAAATTAAGTTTTAATAAAAGGTGAACACATATGTTGATGTTTGTAGCATCGGACAAGTACTTCCGCACAGGTCTAAGTGTCTAGACATGTGGAGTTCATCCAAAGCCTTCTACCTTAGTAATTTACTTTAATTAAAGAAATTATTTTTTTTGTTTGCTAGCATGTCTATTGCCTGCAAGACTAGCCTATGGTCTAAGAAACAATGAACCAGGGGTATCTAAGCTGTCAAAATCACCCGGGGATCGCATCTAGCCTGGGCCACATCAACCCTTAACATGGCTAGATTTTTTTGGGTGTCTCCTCCCGATTACCATGAGTTTTGAACCTTGGCCGCCTTACAGAACGAAACCCTTGAAATCCAATCGCTCTTGAAGGATTTGACTTAATTTAAGTAATTATTAAAGTAAATTTCTTTTATTAATTAGTTGAGTTTAATTTAATGAAATGCTAAAGTTATTAGCATTAGTGAATTAAATCTTAGCCATTGATCTCAAGTGGGATGAGATTTAATCTCAACCGTCAATCACTTTGGAGATTAGGGTTAGGTCATAACTCAGTATTATAAAAGCAAGGCTAGGGTAAAGGAGGAGACACTTTTGGAGAGAAAAGAAGGTGTTTTGTTCAAGTGATTGAATCACGAAGGACTGTGATTCAAGGAGATATCGGATAGGTGGAGAAGGGATTTCATCTAGAGATCAGTATAGGTTAGGGAGAAGAGAGAAAATGAGCAACTGTGAGAAGATACGGTAGATCGAAGCCATAGCAGCTGAGCGGAGCTTTATGCACTTCATTGGCCAGTCAGGGTGTGTATGTACACTGGCTACAATATAGTAAAGTGTGTACATACGTGGGCTATAGTGAGGACATGTACAAATATGGAAAAGTAAATGTATGGAATCTTACAACCACATAGGAGTTGCTAGGGTTTGCAGGTGTTGTCTATAGTTTTCTGTATTTCTTAGTGGTCCATTTTCCCAAGAAGAGAGCCCTTGTAAGCTTTGATATTATTCTAATGATAAGCTGATTTGAAGGGAAAAATATCTTTGTGTATTGTGTATGAGATTGGTTCCCAATATCTCTTCCACTAATTATTTCCATTAGTTATTCTAGCAAGTGTTTTTGTTTTGTGAGCTCCATATTTGATTTGCAACAATGAAATCACTAGTAAACAATTTACCTAGGTGTAGGGATTAGAAAATCAACAACATAATGGCTAAGTGGAAACATGAGGAATGAATATCTAACACTATGGTTTTAATCCCTGGGAATTCTAATTGTACATATTTGTTATGTATGTTGGTGAGCCAGATAGTATGGCCAAGGGCCATTCTATGTATATTTTGTATCAAAGTTATGAATAAAAACATATCGTTGGCTACGATATGAGAGGGATGAAACAATGTGGGGCTATGATTCCAAGAGAGAGATTTGACTGGTTCTCTCTAGTCAACTAGCTCGACTACCTAGTCAAACGTTTTTGTTGTTGACTAACTTATTGTAGTGGTCAACTAGTCGACTAGCTTGACTTCCTAGTTGATCGTCCTTCCCGTTGATTGACTCATTGTAGTGGTTGACCAAAGTCTAAGTCATATTATTTTATTATAATTTATATGTGAGAGGGGTTTAAGGGGGCCAGTGGGGCCAAAGTTTGATTTATATATTATTTTATTGACCCTTTACCTTAAAGTATGCAAAAGGACAAACCATTTTGGCAATGCATGTCAAGGAGATAGGTGGAGTTCCTTGGGTGCCAAGTGGTAAGATTAGAACATGCATACTAATTCCCTGGGTTTGGGAATACGCCGATCATTTGATCATTCTACCTATTCATTGCTTAGACTTTGTTCACTCACTCTGGTTATCTGTGGAGTACACCATTAACCTGTACAAAATCAGACTGTTATGTCTGTGATGGAAGGTTGGGGATGCTTGTCACATATGTCTGATATGAAATTACCTATAAGCATGAGCATGGGATTACTGTGATTGGGATTTCATAGACATATGGATTTTTTGGAGTCTCCAACATTGAGATTCCTAGACTGACTACACTGGATCCCTAGAGGGGGTGATGATTTATTGAGGGACTACAGGGCAGAGAAGGGGATTCCATCCCTGGGGTGGTGCAGGCTAGGGAAGAGAGATGGGTGGTGGAAAAGGCTGTATGGGTTTGTATGTTGTCATTTGTTGGGTATTGGGTTGTGTGAGGGAGTTTATCTTGCCATGGGATTGATTTGTCCTTGTGGACTCATAGCCCTAGCTCAAGGGTGGCCTATTGTTGAGAGGTCTAGAGAAGTAGATCCTACGGTTGGGAGGAACATCGTTTGTACACAACCAATCAGTGACATTTCTTCATAAGATAAGTCTTATGGTTTTTGTGTTGTCTTATGAGTTATTTACATGTCTTAAAGTGTTGATATTATGGTAGCTGCAGGAGGTATTAACCTCTACATGTAACCCTGGCGAGACTAGAATATTCCAAGAAGTAAGAGAAACTCTAAAACGTTGAATAATAACCCTAGGAGGCAAGTCAGCTCAAGAGAATATTTATTATTGGGTTATTAGCCTCCAGAAGTAGAAGTCGGCCCAGTTAGGATCACTTGGAGGACTATAAATAAGAGGGCACTGGATCTCATTTGTCACCTCACCTCTCACAACTGCATAAAACCAATAGTGTGCAAGTTTGGAGAGGAGCTGCAACTGCAATTATTGCAACTGGCAAATTTTGGTTTTGGCTTGGACTTTCTCTTTGGTTATGGTTTGGACTTTCTGCCTGGTACACTAGCTCTAGAGAGAGGTATGCTACCTATTGTCGTCCTTATACACACTTGCAAACGTGAGTTGATTTTGGCTCAGTCAGTGTGTCCTCGGAGGCACAATGCCTAGGTTCACAGCCCATGCTGTCACTTTGACCAGAACCTCTTCCATCTAGGCTTACTCCTAGAGAAGCCAAAGGGGGTAGACTTTAGTTACTAGATGTGTTAGAGTTAGGTTCTAGGAGTTAATTTTAGTTTGTTAAAGTTAGAGGGGATTCTAATCCTAAGATGCTAAGGCAACCATGCAAGATGCAAGGGTTAGCATGAAAAGCAAGCCTTTTCCCTAGGTCAACTAAGACTAGTGCCTAGAAATTGGGCAAGGGGTCAACTATGTTCAAGGGTTGTTTTTTACAAAAGATTACAAGTTACTTACAGTTCTACAAAAAAATAATTCAATAAAAGAATACCATGTACAATTACTTACACTAAATAATATAGAATGTTAAGATACAATTTATACAAAGCAAACTAACCACGTGTTACTTTTATGTGTGTAGGATACAAAAGATTAAAGCATCAAATCACATCACCATATATACGAGATTATCATCAATAGATTCCAAAGTTTAAGAGAATTAAACACAACTATTATGAAAAGTATTGGATACAATCTACACTCTTAATTATTAAGCCCCCCAAGTATTATATTAGATTTGGTCAAGGGTTTAAAAGTTAGGCTTTTCTTAATATTTACAAATTTTATTAGCTTTCACCAAAACCTCCTCCTCCTGCTGCCAAATAACTACTGGACGCTCAAGATAGTATGGCAACGAGGCCAACCCTAGCAGAACTAGTCAGCCCTGACAGTAAGAGTACTTCCCGGAGAGGACACACACCTGGTGCGCCACGAGACAGTCCCCTGCCACTACCCTTCATTGTTTTCCTCAAACCCGTTTTAGATGGTGAAGATGGTGGTATAAGATACCCTAAAGTAGTCTATTAAGTATATATAACAATTAGGTAGACCTTTAGGTGATTTTTAGAGTGTTTAGGAGATTTTAAAGCACTTTTTAGGTGGAATTTAGTCATATAGCCGAAACTGTTATTAGCTTTATTAATGTGTTTCTTAAGCTTGATCAAATGAGTAATGTCAACACATGTAAAGAAAAAATAAGAGATATGGCTGAAAGAATTAAATATGATATCACATGCACAATAGAAGTTTGCTGAAAAAACAAGAGAGCAAGGGCAAGAACAACTTGCCTTAAAGAGATGAAATAAAATTTATGTGTTTGCCTACTTAACCATTCAAAACATTCCAAGCCCAAGTAAGTGGCTTCCAATAGATGTAAACAACAAACCAATGAACCAATTACTTGTTAAGCACTTAAGAGATATAAAGCATTAAGATTAGATCATGTGCATAAGAAATAACAAGCTTGAAATGAAACTAAGCAAGATCTAGTTAAAGTATTTTAAGTGTGTTGCCCAATAGGCTTAAGATAGTGAGATAGATCTATAACATATTAAACATTAGATCACATCACATCAAATCAAAAGTAAAGAATAAACACTTATCCTTGCCTCTTTGGGGTGTTCCTCTCCCAACTAGGTAGGTTATTAAGTTATCCTGGCTTAGTTAGATTAAGTATTCTTTAAGATTTTAGTTATTAGGGAAAACCATGAAAGATTAAGAAGGAAAGTAAGCTAAGTTGCAATCTAATCTACAAACTATCAAGCAAACCCCACATCAAGGTTGAGAAGGTGCCCACACCTTCTAAACCTTGCGGCCAAGCTAGAAGAAAACTCAAAAAATAAAGGAAAATGCTAGATCTAGCCTACATCCTACCTACCCCAAAGGCTCATGAAGAGGGGAGGTCGTACCACTTCCCCTCTTACACTATGAACTCAAACAATCAAACAAAAGAGAAGAAGTAGTGCATTACTAAGCTAAAAAATGAAGGGGAGGGTTAGAAATAGCTACCAAATTCCCCCAAAGGGGTCTTGAAGTGTTGTGTGTGTCTCTTTGGGGCAGCCAAGAGCCTCCAACCAGATCTGATATACCTACAAAAAACAACAAGCTTTGCTTGCTAGGATGGCTACACACAACCAAAAGATATTAAGGAAACCCTTGCCTTTTTGGGGCAAGAACTTTCCACAAGTAAAAGATATATTTGATATAATTTTTGACCTACTTAAACAATTATATGCTAGTTGAAAATGAGATGAATGAATAGCAATATTAGGAGAGGAGCAATAGATCTAGAGAGTTGGAGTATGTGAGAGCTTCAAGTGACCTTTCTCCTAGAAGGAGTTCCCAATGAAACCCTAGAGATGAACCTGCAAGATCTTTTCAAACAACATGCATACAATAGACAATATGTTGATGTATTGCAATTAAACGACACTTCTATTCAACCACAAACACCAAGATATATAAACCAATAGGCATACGCTCTATTAAATCCACTTAGATAACACTTTACCTAAGATCTAGTGTTGCAAGTACTTAAAAACATCAAAACAAGGTTACCTCCCATGCATAAGAACAATAAGCATATGCTTTACCCTTCTTGTTGTCCTCCAAAGCTTCTCCAAAATTATATTACTCAAGAAAGTGGTTTTGGAGAGAAATACTCCAAAACCCTAGAGCATAGAATGAAAATGAAATGGAATGAATGACTAGAGAGAGAGAGAAAAATCAAGTAGCATAACAATAGCTCAAGATATGGTGAGTTGGGAGAGAGAAAAGAGATTTATTTATACTTGGAGAGGTAAACCTACCTCTCTTGGATCTAAGCCAAGTGTCCACCACCAAGCAATAGAGTAGATCTCTAGGCTAGGGCACACCTCCTAGGGTTTGCACAATAGATCTAGGGTGTAGAAAAATAGAAAAATCAATTAGATAGATCCAAGGGCATGTAGGAGGCATGGGATTCGTGCCAAAGTAAGTGAAGAGACTCAAATAATTCTTAAATAATTATTTGTGGAAGTTATAGATGAGGGAGGGCGCACCTCTTGGGATGAGGAGAAGGTGATGAGAGGTAAGAGATGAGTGTAGGGTGTTGGGATCACACAAGAATTCAAAGGAGGGGTGTGGGATCCGTGCTAGGTGAGAGGAAGAGTCTCAAGCAATAAAAAAACGTAACTTTTATTGGAGAGCTAAAAAGGAGGGCGTAACTCTCTTGGAGAGCACTCCCCAAGGTCAAAAATCAACCCAAATGTTAGTATGGGTGATGTGGAGTGAAAGGGATCACCTCTAGGGGTGAAGCCAAGGCTAAATGAAGTGAAAGTTTAAGAGAGGGGGCCACACTCAAGTCACAATTAAATTAAAAAATGAAAAACGTCAATCCCCCTAGGGGGGCGCAACTTTTGAGTGTGGAGGTGGCAAAAGGGGTTAAACAAGGTTCAAAAAGGTTGGGAGGCTAAGGTTATGCTTAGGGGGTCTGTCTCTAACCATCATTTCAACATTTCACATCATCTAACTCATTATTACATTTTTTACATTTTGCCATGTTTGGACTTTAGCAATTAAAATTGTTGTTTTAGACTGACTGACACTCCG
>JASDQU010240810.1:35250-50262 GCA_032191745.1 Picea mariana
ATTGTTCTTTTAGATGGTTAAATATGTACTTTAAAAAAATACACAGCAACACAACTTGCAGCAAATAAACCATCAAACTCACAACAAGAACAAGATGATAAAGGAGTTCACCCCCCTCCGGGCTACATCTCCTTGAGCCTCCATCAATGGACTTGGCTCTCTGGGATTAATTTGTCAAAAGTTATTTTACAAGCTGTTTCTCAACTCCAATGGAAAAATAGACTAAACCATTGAGATCAGAACACATAAAAACCCCAAAAATGACTAATAGAACTCTGAAAACGGATCATGGTTCATCCGGGCATGACCTCTTCTACATGTGGCCATAAGCTTCCCTGAGATTCTCTTTGGAAAAAACACTTGTAAAAGTTCTCAACAGCCTATGAAACTTGTCCCAATGTGTTCAGAGCATATCAATTAGCCAAAAATGATTATTCAATCACAGAAAACAAACATAGGCTCACCAAACCATGTCCTCGATCAATGAGGGCTTCAAACTCCCTGGAGCTTGCTGAAACTTAAATGGTAAAAAAACTGCAGAAGAAGTCTTCAAATGGCCTTGATAACAGCACCAATGGATCCAGGACTTCCAAAAACCCCTGGCTGGGCTTTTATGGCACCTCAATCGGCCAAAAGATGAAGAAGTTAGGCCTCCTCCATTTTCCTCCTTCAACCTTGTTGAAACTGGTTTGCCAAAATGCACCCTGTGTGCATGAACCAAGAACATGCTCCAAAACGTGTGTTTAAACCCAGCACCGAGCAGTTCCAAAAAACCGTCCAAACTGTAGGATGGTTAGGGAACCTCCAGCCCCTAACCGTCAAGCACTTGGGCATATGGGGTCATAATATGACCACGCGCTCAAATAAAAAGGGCTAAGTTTACAATGGCAAATGGAATAAAGACAAGTGGTAGTGAACGGTTGGTGGAAAAACCATTTGAAAAACCGACCCAACTCCCGCACTTTTAGTTGAGGTCACATGGCACAAAGGCACACGACCGGGGGTTCCACTCCTTTGTACCAATGCCCGCGCATATATATTATAACATGGTCATGTATTGAAACAAAACCACGAGTTCATACATATAAATTACTCCACGCGCCATTGAATAGAGGCATGTTTGTATGTGTTTAAAACATAAAACCGGGGGTCGGGGCTAAGCCCCGGCCCAACCCCCTGCCGTTTAAAACATAGCATAAACTTAAATACATAAAACCTCATATACATTACAAGGAACACCGTGTGGCCTATTGGCACAACGGACTTTGTTAAAGCGCTTACCAAAGGGGGAGGTCACCGGTTCAAATCCGGTCGACTCCACAAAATTTTAAACAACAAACCAATAAACCATTAGCCAATAAAGGGGTGCCACGTGGCAGCCCATGACTGGGCCATGTGGCACCATACCATTTGCCAAAAACATGCCACGTGTCATCAATTGATTCGACCAACTGCCAGCCAATCAAATTGCCACATAACCTTTACCACATCATCGTATGGTCACCATGTCAGCATGTACGGTCAAGCCACATCAGCATCCGTACGGACTGTACAGACTGCACAGTCAGCACTCATTTTTTTCCCTGTTTGACTTTCCGAATAGATCGCTATATCTTTCGCTCCCGACGTCCGTTTGAGACGAAACAAATTGCGTTGGATTCATGACGATGAGGGCTATGCTCACATTCATTTTGAGGCAATTCTTAGAACATTGATTTTTGGGCTAAAATTTGACCCCTAGTCCAGATTTTGATCAGCCAAGAAGGAATTGAAGAAGAATAAAAAAATAGCAATGGATTTCATCTGGGAAGGATTGTTGATATTATGGTAGCTGTGGGAGGTATTTACCTCCACGTGTAAACCTGACGAGAATAGAATATTTCGGGAAGCAAGAAGAAACCCTAATGAGTTGGATAATAACCCTAAAAGACATGTCAGCTCAAGAGGATAATTTGTATTAGGTTATTATCCTCCAAGAGAAGAATTCAGCCAGAATAAATAATATATACTGAATAGATAGATACCCAGAATGAAAAGTTGGCCCAGGTAGTTAGCCAGATTTAGTATAAATACAGGAGGCTAGTCTTCATTCTTGCAGGCATTCTCAAAATTGCAGAGCAACACTTCTGCACACTGCAGTTGCCTAGTTTGTGCGTAGGTTTGGAGGAGAGTTGTTGTTGCAGTTGTTGCATCTAGCAGATTATGCTTTGGCTTGCACTATCTCTTGGTTAGGGTTTGTACTATCTGATCAGCTCTTGTTTGATGCACTATCCTTGGGGAAAGGTTTGCTACTCTTTGTTTGGCTATCTAGCCTAGGGTTTTCTTCCAGAGTGATTCTCTGTCAAGGTTAAGGTGCTCGGAGCGTGGATTTGGCCTATGGTTGGGTGACACTAGTGATATTGTCAATGGTAAAATGGGCACATCCATTATATTCTAATAGGTTATGGTCCCACACCTCCTTCATTCAGTCTAACCGTTGGAAGGAAACATAGCCATAAGGATATTAAGCTTGTTGAAGAACTGTCGCTAGGTTTTCTAGTAGGAGCAGTCACCAAAGCACTACCGCTAGGGTTACTAGCAGGTGCAGTTGTAGAAACCTAAATCCTCTCGTTGAGGCACCTTAAGTGAAGGGATTGACCTAATTTATGGTTAGACTAGTGCGCCCTATCCCAACGCATCTCCTAGTACTCCCAGCAAGCCAAGATGTCAAGTTTGAGTTTTTGGTCAAATCTATGGTTGACCAAGTCAAAGCAGCCATGACTTACTCTATGAAGTCATAAAACAATTTAGATGGAGCTTCTAACTTCAGAGTGTGGAAGATAAGGACTGACCTCATCCTTTCCAAGAATAAAGTGCTAGATGTCCTGAAAGGAAAGATCGTGGAACCAAAGTTTGAAGAAGGAAAAGAGAAGGAACCACAGAACGTTGCAATTATGGAGAAGTTCAAAGATGGTGACATCAATGCCATGATTATCATAGTGGACTCTATAAAATAACACTTGATACCCTACATCTCCCATCTTGTCTCATCGAAGAAGATGTATGATGCCCTAACAAACCTCTTCTTAGTCAGAAACATTGGACAAGTAATGAGTCTGAAGAATGAGCTCTGTGATATGAAGATGAATGATGATGACAACATAACATCATACTTTGTGATAATCTCTTAGTTAAGAGATCAACTACAAGTTATTGAAGAGATCACTTCAGGGAAGGAATTGGTAAACATAATACTCAATAGTCTTCCCAAGACGTGGGATGCATTTTCCGCAAACATGAACACAAGGAAGGAGTATCCTACCTTTGAAGAACTTTGGACTTGTTGTGCTCAAGAAGAATCAAGGATCAGTGCAAAAGAGAAATCCCAAAATAAGTACGATGATCAATCCTTCACAGCAAGGTTCAAGGATTTCAAGAACAAAAGGAAGTTTCGCTCCAGGAAGAAAACAAATCAAGAGAAAGAAATGTCAAGGATACAATGCTTCAATTGTCAAAAGCATGGTCATTACAAGAATCATTTTCCCGAGTTAAGGAGAAGGAAGGAAATGCATGAAGCATCAGTTGCCGAAGAAAGGGAACCCTCAAAGAAAGCCAAGCAGGACAAAACAAACTTCTTCTTATAAGACAAGGTAACAATATGCTTCATAGTTCTTGTAAATACCATGTTTTCAGTACATATCTTGCATATCTATTTCTTAGAAGATAATATGTTCAAAGAGAAACTATACTTATGGAAAAACAATAAGATAAGGACTGCTATCACTATGACTACAAGACAAGCTACAAGATAAGCCGAAACCAGAAAGAAGTCATCAATCAAGAAGAAACTGGAGAAAGACTTATGACACCTTCTAGAAGGAAATAAGGATGTAGACGGAAGCATGGATTATGTTATATGGAGGGAGGCGATTAAATATTTAAAAAAGAAAAATATGCACTCATACATGAAGCAAGGATTAGGAGGGAGCTAATCCTATTATCCATTGAAGATGATGAAGTAAAAATCCTTGGTAGCAGCCATGAAAGGTAGCACGTGTTTAGTTCGACCTCAGAAAAGTCTTCTTCAAAGAGAAGCCTTAAAGTATCCCTGGTTGTCCATTCACATTCGTGATCCTATGATGAAAAGAAGAAGTGGAATATTTAGGGCATGTCATCTATAAGAAACTCCATGGACCCAAGAGATAAATAAAAACATGAGGAAGAACATGAAGATTCCAAGAAAGAAAGAGAAGTCAGAACAACCAGTCATTGTATCAAGAATCACAATATTACCAGCCTAATATGAAATCACTAAAAGAAGTCAAGCAGAGGAACTGAAATTTGTGATGAAGAACAATGTATGAAAAGACTTATGAATGTAAGAATTGTGAGATCCAGAACTAGAGGTTCTCCCAGATGGAGGGAGAAGACTATGATGATTACGTGTTCCAGTAAACTAGACATACCTCTACATAAGTCATTATATCATCCACAATATCCATGGGTTGGAGTTCTACATCAGATGAATGCAAATATTGTTCTCTAGATCAATTGAACAAAGAGCGTATGAAGAGAAACCTCAAGACTTTAAGGCACACCAGAAAGAGACCCTTGTATGCAGATGGAAGAAGATAACTTGGTGGAGAACCTCCAATGCACAACAGAAGCATGGTGAAGATTTTCTATAACAGAGATATTGTATCAGAATGATTACTCAGAAGATCAGGATGATGGATTGCCAATCCATGACAAAGATCTCATGATGACAGAAGAAGTGCCACATTGATATGTTCCATATTGAACCTTGCCACGTTGTTGTGAGCTAGCAGGAACCAAGAGGAATCCAACAATGATATACCTTATTGATCAGAGCTACATGAAGCCTTCAGAGAAAAACCAGTGTTCGAGATCGAAGTACATTTGAAATCAAGCATTACATTATCTCTGATGGAGTCTGGAAAGGAGAAATTGGTTCTCCAATACATATCTCCACAGATAAGAAGACATTTTGGTAAAGCTTTTGTCCAAGATGAATGATTTTAAGTACTCAAGATGGAGATCGTGGAGATGCCTTCCTTATTGAAAAAGGAAGAGATGACTCCCAGGTTGGGAGGGAGCACTGATGTGTTATTGATTTATGGACAGTCACTTTTCAGTTCAAAAAATGGTCCAAGATGAGCAGTTCCTTTCCAGTTCGGAAAGTGGTTTGAGATTTCTAACGGACATGCATTTTCCAATTCGTAAAATGGTTCAGATCAAACATTCATTTTCATAATGAAAATGGTTCGATGGATTGTTGAAGTACCATAGAAAGTGATTTCCCATTGTGGTTAACACGGGGAATGGTCTAGGGCAGTCTCTCTTCTTGAGGGTTACTCAAGAAGACTGGACCGCCTCGTCGGACAACGATTTCCCATTGTGGTTAACATGGGGAATGGTCCGTTTTGGAGGTTGGTGCAGCAAAATAATTCCTTAGGGAGGATTCATTCTCACCAGGTTTCACTTTGTTTAGTGCCGGAGGAATGGCCCAGGGTGGGGAATTGTTACACCTCAAAATTACTCACTTTGATAGTGTCACAAGTGTCATCATTACAAGTGTTGTAAGTGTCACATCTTGTCCGCAAGTGTCGCATATTGACTACAAGTGTTGCAAGTGCCACAAACATCATACTTCCATATTTCCCATGTCATCCCTCTAACAACATCACAAAGACACTTAAGACACCTCAAAGGCTAGTTTGGAAGAAGAGAAATCAGTTGACAGGGAGTACAAGCTTTTTTCCACTAAGAAATCCATTCAAATATCATTTTTGGAGGGGCGCGCTCCCCTATGCACTATTAGGAAGTGTTGGCACTATGTGTACCCTTTTAGGGGAGCGTTATAATGCTATGGTGTCCCATTTGGGGGAGCGCTTCCTTTTCTGAGCGAGTTTTGGGTTTGTTGAGGCAAATCAGGGAAGAATAGGTGGTTGGATTCAAATAGATGGTCAAGGCATGATCTTAGGGAAGATCCTCAACTGAAGGAGAAGAATCCTCAACTTATCCCAAAGATCTCTCAAGTGGTTGGGCCTCTCCAAGGTTATATAAGGAGGCCTTCTCATGGTGAAAGGTACATGGAGAGATAGAGATTTGAGATACCAAACTTATGATCTCATAAGTGGTATTAACAAGGAATGGAATTGGAGAGAAAGCATCAAACTTATGATCTCATGAGTGAGATTCCATCAAATCAATCAATGTAGGTTACCAGAGCAAAGGGGTTGGACAAGGAGAACTGGATGAAGTTGTCACACCTCCACCAAAGGATTGTAAGCACCTTTTACTTGTTCTCATTAATAATAAATGCTTGGTCTGTTTCTTTCAGATTTATGTTTGTTCCACATGAATTTGTCTTCAATAGATAGATCTATATTTGAGCTCATATCAGTAGAATAGGAATTCCATTCTATCTTTGTTTGTCCTATAGGAGCTATTAGGGAGCTCAGGATCGAAGCTTAGCTAGGACTTTGCAAGGACAAACATCGTTCACAAGGTACATATCTTTTTTCTTCTCCTTCATATATTAGCTTGATTAGATCTAAAAGGATGTCAATATCCATGTTAAGAAATATTTTGTCTTGGCCTTAGAAGTCTAGGGACCAAGAGGGAATCTGCTTGTCTGCAGGAGGATTCACTTGTAACAGAAATTGACGACTCCACTGGGGAGGAGCTCTGATTTTTGTTTCCTTTCCCAGATCTTGTTTTATCCCTTTTCCCACTCACTTGACCTTCTCCATATTGTCTTTTTGATTCTTAGATCTGATTTATTTCCTCTTTATTTCATCTTATTCACCCTGATTGACTGAGTCTGCTTGGAAATTTGAGTTTATGGGCATTTTTCTGAACTTTTGAAGTAGAGCGCTCCCCTGCCCTTGTTATCAGAGCACCAGTGCTCCCTGTTGGTCTTACACATAGAGTTATAACACTCTGGTTTCCCTTACACTAGAGAGCTACCCCTTTTTTGTGCAAAATCCCCTAGGGTTTTATTCTCTGAAGTTCATTTGTTTGTTTTTTACACTTGCTCAGATCTCATACTCTCAGTCCATCTTGGTATTGGCTTTCAACACCCTGTTTTCTAAGGATTGATCACCTTTTGTTTGGAATTTTGATGTTTTTCCTTACCTTCAAGTCATTTTTTGTCTGTAACGATTTAGAGTCAATTTGTCATTTTCTTCTCATTTCTCTGACTGAGTGAAAAATTTGGTAAGGAGATTCAAAGGTCTTTTGCACTTTTCCTTTTGATCTTTGAGGTCATTTTCCCAAGTAATTGGTTTTGAGTGGTTTCTCTTTCTCCCTATAATCTCTTGGTTTCTTCTTCACATTTTATTGTCTTCCTTGAATGCTTTCATTTGAAGTAGCGGGATTGCGTGTCTTTTTTGGAATTTTAGGACATTGTGCATCTGAAATGATGAATCTTTTCTCCTTCTCGTAGCATAGATTTCATTGAAATGAAAAGATTGCATCTTCATCTCTTTGCATAGATTTAGAGTTCGTCAAAACACCATATTGTCCACACCACTTTCCTTTTGAGTAACAACAACCTTAAAAATCAAGCGCTAAACTAAAAATTGATTAGACATTTTTACATTTTCTGGTAGAAAACCTACATTAGATTAGTTGTAGGAATTTGGAATAGGTGTGAAAGATAACTTTCCAAAGCTTTAAACAAACATAGGATCTTGTGTTAGGGAGCGGTGAAATCCAATTGCTACATTTTGTCCTGGGAAGCCCTTTTCACACAAGGGTCAATCACGAGGTCGCATTAAGACTGACAGAGTTACTCACCCTTCTTTGTTGATCTTGGTGTAGAGATTATGTGTATTATGGGGGTCACTTGAAGGTATACCCACAATGATGAGTGGAATCCTTTCAAGTTGATTTCAGGCTAGATACCCTGCCCTTGCGCGTGGATCAGACTGTCGACTGTTTCCCCAGGCATCACTATTGTAGTTGGTAACCTTAGTGGCTTATCTCTTTAGGGTCTTTACACAAGGTGGTTGTGGAGGGGCAAGTCTTCACGGTACCTATTATCGACGTGGGCTAAACTCAGTCGGGCTCCTTGGAGGGTATACCCACGATTATGTGTGGGAGCTTGCACTAGGGTGTAAGTATGTTAAGAAGGTCGTCAACGTAAATTTTCCACCCTCTCTATCTCATCCCCTTCTTACTTTGTTACCACGACATTGGATTTCATCACCAACTAGTGTGCTCATTGTGAGAAGGTTTTGTTTGCTTGCTTGCTTACTAAATTTTTAGCATGTGTTGTTTGTTCTCCCTAGCATAATCTAGGTTGGAGATTTATTTTTATGGCATCAGTTCTCAGGATGACCAATGAAGGAACCCATTTTCCAGGGGAACCCTTTGTTTTTCTTTCTTATAGAAATGTTGGCCCTCCTTTCATCGCTACTTTGAGCCTTCCAGGTCTCACAATTGGGTTACCGGTATGGTTGTTTTCCACTCCGGTGATCTCGAATGCAAGTGCTTCATATGTAAGCACACTGCCCCCACATCAACCTCATGTGGACTTTTTTCCTTGTTCATCTGTCAGGTCTCCTTCTATTTCTCCTTCTTCACCTAGTGAAAGCTCTCAAGCAAGTAGCCAGATTGATAAGAAGAAGAAGAAACAGAAAGAGAAGAAGAAGAACCAGAAAGGGACCAAGCCTTTAACTACATAAAATGTTGGATCTAAGCAACCAGATACTCTTAATAGTACTGGGAGTGATGATGAGGTTGATAAGATTAAAACGAAGAATCTGAAACCCAAATTCCCTTGCACTCTTTATAAGGGTGACCACTTTCTGAGGGATTTCCCTAGTATTCCCAAGGTCATAGAATTTAGGTCCTCCATGTCATTAGCCCCTGCTGGACATACTGGTGATACCCCATCAACTAGTGTTGTTAAGGTTGGTAAGAAGAAGACAACTGTCAAATTCCCTTGCATGTTATGTGAAGGTGACCATTACTCTCAACTTTGTCCTCATATGGATGAGGCTTCTTCTCTTTTGGAAAAACTTCAACTTCCAAAAGGTTATTGTAAGATCTCCCCCAACCCATAGTTAGTTGAGAGCCTGGTCAATCCGGTTCCATCCTCGATCAGTGCGGTTGATCAGGTGGTCGATCTAGTTTTCTCCTTGATTGAACCATGAACCCAAGTAGTTGATCCAGTTCAGTCATCAATCAACCCCACTCTTCATCAAAAGAGTGAAATCAAAGAGGTCGATCCGGTTCCACCATCGGTTGATCCCACTCCTCCATTGAGGAGTGCCAAAGTGGTTTCTTCGATTACTTCATCGATCAATCCCACTCCTCCTCTAAAGAGTGCCAACATGGTCGATCTGATCCCATCATCGGTCGATCCTACTCTCCCTATAAATATTAAACCTGATACTTCCCATGTTGTTCTCGTTGATACAGAGTCTACCAAGCCAGGGGGCATTCCTCTTTCTCCCATGGAACCTCCTCCAAGTGGTGAGTCCATCCTTTTTTATTGGAGTGAACTAACTGGACCTCGTCTTCCCTCTCACATTCCTTTCCATATTACAGTACAGGTTTTTGGTCAGGATATTCCTCAAACACTGATAGATGAAGGTGTGTCTATTAGTATTTTGTCCTTTGTTGCTTGGCACGCTTTGGGTTGTCCTCACCTTGCCCTGGTTACATAGAATCTGTTATCTTTCAACAGAAGAACAAGTCAACCTTTAGGGACTCTTCCTTAGTTTCCTATAACTTTGGGAGGGAAAACTGTCTTTATTGATGTCATGGTAGTTCGCGACCCCTTGGATTTTGCTTTACTCCTTAGGCGAGACTATGTCTATGACATGAAAGCTATTGTGTCCACTCTTTTTCATGTGATATCTTTCCCTCACGATGGAATAATTGTGACTATTGATCAACTTTCAGTCATTGGTTTTGACTCTATGACCTCCCTAAATGGTTCGTATATGCAGACAGTATCGCCCACGCCATATGTTAATTATTTGGCGTTGTCTCCCATGAATTCAACTTCCGATGATTTGGATCTAGTATTTGACATGGTGATCTCTTCGGTAGGGCTATTGGAGTCTGTTCTCCTTACCCCTGTCGTGACCCTCGACATGTGTTCCTTCTAGAGTGATTTTATTCCATCCAGTGAAGATCTCTTGGAAACCATGACCGATTTTTGTCCCTTGACATGGTGTCCTTCCAAAGAATTATCCTATTGGAATCCATGATCAAGAAGAGTCTATGAGCATAGTTCTCGTTTCTATGTCAAGCTCGTTAAAAAATGAAACAATGGCCTAGAGGTTATACCTTGAGGTCACGAGCACAGTTTCTCTCCTCTGTAGCAAGATCGTTAAAAAATGAAACAGAGGCTTTGAGCATAGTTTTCCTCTATGTAGCAAGCTCGTTAAAAAATGAAACAACAATCTGGTGATTGAAACCAGAGCCCTGAGCATAGCTATGTTCCTGTGTCAAGCTCGTTAAAAAATGAAACAATCACCTCTCCTGTCAGGTCAGTTCTTTCGCCAGATCTCATATATGTTGAGTCGAGTCTTTCATTAGGTCTCATATTTGAACCTTCATTTCATCCACCTTATCCTTTTTCTCCATCTAGTATAGAAATTGGTGACAACCTCAAAGTCGGTGAATGAATTGAATCTTGGAGGGCATGTCTCTAGCCTTTGATGATAATTCTGGAGTTAAGCCACTAGCTTTCAAGATGGGGGCATACTGATCTTAGTCTTTGTTCTTTCTCGTCCTCATAAATACATGAGAATGCATCCAGGTAAAATTTTATCTATTTTTTGGACCTGCATGGATATATGAAAAAGGAACCCCCTAGAGTCTCCTTTAAGCTCTTTTCAGACTCTCTAAACATGAAAAGATTTTTGAGTGATCTTGCTTCCTTTTCCACTCGTTAAAAGGTTTGAAAGGGCGTCTTTCGAATGATAATTTATCTCTTTTTCAGCCTCGTGAGACTAACATTACAAAAAAGGACCACATTGGAGTCATCTTTAAGTTATTTTCAGACTCTCTAAACATGAAAAACCACCGAGTTTACCTTCTTTGGACTCGTTAAACAATTATACACTTAAGGGCCCATATGGGACTAAACCCTTACTTCTTCCAGTTCATTAAACAAACGAAGAGGGACTTACCGAAAGTGAGTTATATCGAGCATGTGTTACCCTCCTCAAGCGCATTAAATTAAAAAGAGGTACTTGTCTATCTGGATGGGGGAAAAATTGAAGGAAGCAAGCCAAGTAGTTTTTGAGAACATTACCAGTAATCCTTACGATCACCCTTGAACATGGCACTTTGTCTTTGCACGCATTTTAATCCACTGAACCTTTGCACTGAGCCAATCCTCTGAGTTTCTTTTACTCCTTTGGGTCACCTGATGAAAGTCACAATATCCATTGCATCATCGAGTTTTGTTGCATGCCATGTTTCTGCTGTTGTGCCTTAGTGTTCAAGGGAAGTATCCGCCTTGAGAGTCATCCATCCCAAATATCTAGTTTCAATACCCATTTCATTCCATGTTCATTTGATCTACCAATTACATCTTTGTGTCTATTTCATGTCGTTGATGGGGGATACATCAAGGCCCTCCTTCACCGAGTCTATTCATGTCGACTTCAAAACATTATCCAGGAACTAGACTTAGAAATCAGTTAGTACCTTGGGACCTGCATGCCTCAATGGTAGGCCTCCTCATGTTCGACAATGGGTTTACATCATTGAACTATGATCGGATGATTCCATGGATGTTTGACTTCATCTCATCCATTCACATTTGTCAAAATGTACTAGAGTACCTTGGGAATTATTGACATCAATGGTGAGATCCCTCGCGCTTGTTAATGGTTTACTTCATTGATTGATAATCAAGTGGTTTCTACCATGTTCGATGTCAAGACATCTATTCACATGGTTATATTCGTACTACATCGGGATTGGTAAGAATACCCTGGGTTGATTCATCACTTTGATATATACTTTTCCCAGGTTGCGACGGAGTTTCTTTGAACTATGACACATATACTATTACATAGATCCACTTTGTATTAGTCATGGCTATGTCTTGTCATCTCATAGATCCATTGTGTATTCTTTGTGGCTACGATCAATTCATGTCATGGGAGTATAGATCCACATTGTATCATTGGTGGCTATACCTTTTTTATCAATATAATTATGGATCCATAGTGTATTTTATGGCGGCTAGACCTAAAAAGTATTTATCACCCAAGCATAGGTATGCCTACCTTGGGTTTGAAACATGTCATAATATTTGTTTGATGGTTGTGTGTATCTTTTTCCAGTTTCTCTGCGTCCATACCCTTTCTCTAAAAAGTCTACAAACTACTTCAGTCATCATCATATTCTAACATCATACTTTGGGGGGAAATCTGTTACACCTCAAAATTACTCACTTCGATAGTGTCACAAGTGTCGTCATTACAAGTGTTGTAAGTGTCGCATCTTGTCCACAAGTGTCACATCTTGACTACAAGTGTTGCAAGTATCACAAATATCATACTGCCATCTTTCCCATGTCATTTCTCTAACGACATCATAAAGACACTTAAGACACCTCAAAGGCTAGTTTGGAAGAAGAGAAATTAGTTGACAGAGAGTACAAGCCTTTTTCCACTGAGAAATCCATTCAAATATCATTTTTGGAGGGGAGAGCTCCCCTATGCACTATCAGTAAGCATTGGTTCTCTCTGTACCCTTTTAGTGGAGTTTTTTAATGCTCTGGTGCCCCTTCTGGGGGAGCGCTGCCTTTTCTGAGCGAGTTTTGGGTTTGTTGAGGTAGATCAGGGAAGAATCCCTCAATTCTTAAAGGTGGTTAGATTCGAATAGATGGTCAAGGCATGATCTTAGGGAAGATCCTCAACTGAAGGAGAAGAATCCTCAACTTATCCGAAAGATATCTCAAGTGGTTGGGCCTCTCCAAGGTTATATAAGGAGGCCTTCTCATGGTGAAAGGTACATGGAGAGATATAGATTTGAGATAACAAACTTATGATCTCATAAGTGGTATTAACAGGGAATGGAATTGGAGAGAAAGCATCAAACTTATGATCTCATGAGTGAGATTCCATCAAAGAAATCAATGTAGGTTACTTTAGTAAAGGGGTTGGACAAGGAGAACTGAATCAAGCTGTCGCACCTCCATCAAAGGATTGTAAGCACCTTTTACTTGTTCTCATTAATAATCAATGCTTGGCCTGTTTCTTTCAGATTTATGTTTGTTCCACATGAATTTGTCTTCAGTAGATAGATCTATATTTGAGCTAATCTCAGTAGAATAGGAAGTCCATTGTATATTTGTTTATCCTACAGGACCTATTAGGGAGCTCAGGATTGAAGCTCAGGATCAAAGCTCAGCCAGTACTTTGCAAGGACAAACGTCATTCACAAGGTACATATCTTTCTTCTTCTCCTTCATATATTAGCTTGATTAGATCTAAAAGGATGTGAGTGTCCATGTTAAGCACTCTTCTGTCTTGGCCTTAGAAGTCTAGAGACCAAGAGGGAATCTGCTTGTCCGTAGGAGGATTCACCTGTAACAGGATTGGTCCAAGTTCAACAATCAGGGACATACATTCCTTAGGGCAGACTCATTCTCTCCAGGTTACACTTTGTCTAGTGTCAAAGGAATGGCCCAGGGTAGGGAATGGTCCAGGCTCAAAAATTAGGACAGTTATTCTTCATTTCTTGAGAAGAATAGTCCAGATAGCTCATCATTGATGTTTTACCTTCTGAGGGTAGATTCTCTTCCAATATCTCACAGATGTGAGTGGAATAATGGCCCTGATGATTCAGCTTATATCATAACATTGTTTCTGTGCAGGTTGATATCAGATGATTATTATGAAGATTGTATGTCTCTAGACAGTAGATGTATACTACTGTGGTGGATGTGTTCCATTGTTTGTGACTATACGCTACTTGGTGTGATAGTGTACCACTGGATTGTAGTTGTATACTACTATGGATAGACACAGTTGTGTTCTATTGAATGATATTGTTATGATTGGCTTGAAGACCATCAACAGTGTTGAAAATTATTATCAGCTAGATGGATAATGGACAGAGATTTCCCACATAGAAAATGGTCTAGAACATTTATTCTTCTAGGACATATGTCCAAATTAGAAGAATGGTTCTTGTGTCACTCTATGGAGTGAATGACTTATCCAACATCATGTTTGATTACTCAGATGGAGTATGGTTTTGAGAGATGATGCAGTTGATGAAATTCATAGCGATGATGGTGCTCATGATCCAGTCACGATATAGTCTATGTTACACTTCAAAATTGCTCAGATGGATAAGTGTCGCATTGTCCCTATTAGCTGTCGTAAGTGTCACATCTTCCCTATCAACTTTTGCAAGTGTCGCAAGTTGATCACTAGTGTTGCAAACGAAGTTCAAACATGATGTCGTGATAACGACACTAAAGAATCACTTATGGCACATCACATGACTGATTTGAAGGAAGAGAACTGGTTTATTGGGATCAAATGAATCTTGACACCTGAAAGGAGCCCTGAAACTAAGGTTTGGAGAGGGAACACTCCCCTAATGCAGCTGCAGAAGCGCTGGCGCTCCCCTATAATGTATTAGGGAGCGCTATAACGCTCCCTAGACCCTTTTGGAGGAGCGCTGCTCATCTTAAGAGCGCTGGCGCTTCCCTAAGGCCTGCCAAGGAGCGCTACAACTCTCTGAGACTCCTTCTGAAGGAGCGCTCCCTATTCTGAGTCAGTTGTTAGCATGTTGAGAAGAATAAGGGAAGGAACATTCGAGATTAGGAGGCAGTTGTGCTTGAATTCTTGTTCTCATCAATAGATCCCTGATCTATGGAGAAGGTTCCCAACTGGTTCTAAACATAACTCAAGAGGTTAGGCTCCTCCCAACCTATATAAGCAGGCTCTATGATGGTGGAAAGGGGGAAGAATTGAATATGTGAAACTTATGATCTTGGAGGAAACTTACAGTCAG
>JASDQU010240810.1:62148-78385 GCA_032191745.1 Picea mariana
TTCTCATTAATATGACACGCTTGGCCTGTTTCTTTCTAGCTTGTGTCTGATGTTACATGAACTTATCATTTAATGGTAGATCTGTTTTCAAGCTAATATCAATAGAGTAGGAAGTAGTTGTATCTTGCTTTGTCTGCAGAACTCAGCGAGGAGCAAAGGATTGGAGCGCAACTCGGAGCGTGCAGGGACAAACGTCGATAACAGGTAATTCTATCATCCTTCCTTCTCATGTATTAGTTTAGATAGATTTGAAAGGAATTCAGTGTCCATGTTAAGCATTTTTCTATCTAGGGTTAAGGTCAAGCTCTAGAGGTCGATCTACTTGTCCGCAGGCATATTTTCCTACAACAAATGTGACCCTTTGCTATGACCTAGGGCCTATCCTCAGAGCATTTCAGGATTTTGTGCTTCACGAGATCGACAAAATCTTCTGCTCTTTTTTCCCAATCCCCGAAATCCCAAAATTTCACCCTCGTCAAATCGACAACTCCTAACATTCCAAGATCCGACGGTCCAGATCAAATCATGAGTTCACATTTTGTGAATTCTCACAACTCTTTCCCTTTGACTTTTTCAATTTGGAAGTCAGCGAAATGCTAACCCAATGTCATATCCAATGGTCCACAATCCTCTAAAATATAACGATCCAGATCCTTTCGGCACTTCGTGTTTTGGGGTTTTCGAAAGAAATTTCCTCCGTTATCCCAACTTTCGATGAAATAGATCAACGACTTGATCTTCCCTTAGATCGACGATTGATATTCCTTTTGAGATTTCGAGTGTTAAATGACTCTCGCCTTATCCTCCTCTCAAGTTTTCTTGATCCAATGGCTTGCGGATATTGCACTTCTCCCTCCAAGATTCTCCACCGTCTGTTCATATTCTTAAAAACCCTTCGATGACTAACTCAACAACAATATTTCTGAGTTCGAATTCTTTCCTGACTTGAAATATTTCAATTGTTTTGAAAGCCTTAACAATATTCTCTCTCCTAATCTTTTGTCAATGAATTATGACTTCTCCCTGATCTTTCACTTACTCAATCATTAAGGATATCTGTCCTTCTGTGTCTTCCAAAATACCTTCTGATGCCCTCCTGACAAACTCAACACTAGACCTCTTGAGATTTTTGAACTTAGAACAAGTTCACTCCTATACGCACCCCTTGCACTTAATATGCACACTCTGCATATACAAATCCTCTGTTATCTCTTCTGAGCTTCGAGTCAAGAAAGACTCTTATCATGTGCACCCCTTGCGCTCTGTATGCACTCCTTGCATAGATTTACAGAAGATAAACAATTGAACTCATTCAATTCTCCATAATTTCATTCACTCAAAATCATACAATAACGAAACACATAATAACAGTAAGTTACAAAACACTATGCAATTGGGTCAATTTTTTCTGTTCTATTAGTTTCAAAGAAAACATCATTATAGTTTCTATCTCCTACAGACACAAACTGAAACTTGTCTAAGGACCCAGAGATTTTTTGCTCTCCTTACTCCTACCTAAATACTATTACATATTGTTTAGGCGGTTACCTACTCAATTAAATGCAACCTAATGACTAATCAGGGATAATATCCTACACATGTAATACATTACAGTCATGTAAAGGATTTACAATGGTTTCAGCATTTCAAATGGTGGCCCAACTTTACAGACAATTAATAAATTAATGATAAAATCAAAAAGGTCTTCACACTGCTACCCCACCGATTAAGGTTGGTTTGGCTCCTTCTATGTGTTGAGGTGTCAATTCCAGTTCCACGTTCGCTTCCTTTTGATGTGATTAGGATGCTCCTACATCATACTTCTTTGGCCAAAATTATTCATGTACTCTTGTCCATGAGCTATCATACTATTTTTCCATGTTTCAAAATATCAGGTTCAGTTACCCAACTAGAATCTTCCATGGGGTGATCTTTTAACTTTGCCAAATATTTAGGATACATCTTTCTTTTGGTTTTCCTTCCAATCCTTTGTTCTAAAATTTTCTCCATCTGAGGTTTTTCTACTATGGGTATCTGTTATTCCCACTTAATATCTTCTTGATCATCCAATTCTCTTGTGTCATCTCTGTTATAAGGATACAAATCTACAACGTTGAATATTGATGATATCCCAACATTATCCGATAACTCAATCTCATAAGAATTTGCTTCAATTTTTCTAATAATCTTGGATGGTCCTATATTCTTCATCTTCAACTTATTATATGTTCCTCTTGGAAACATTTCCTTCCTCAAATGAACTAAAACTTCATCTCCCACTTCAAATTGAAATTCCTTTCTTTTATGATCAACTTTGTCCTTATACTTTTGATTACTATCCTGTATCTGGTTCTTAACTTGATCATGAAGTCTTTGCATTTCTGTAGCAAAATCTTCTTCTCCAACGCTTCTGAATTCATCTTGATTCAATTCTTTCAATTCTGCAACTCCTCTCAATTGTCATCCATATACTATCTCAAATGGAATTTTTCCAGTGCTCCTATTAACTGAATTGTTAAATGCAAATTTTGCCTGTGCCAGAATCTAATCCCACTGACGACCTTGTTCAATAACTAAACTTCTTAACAAATTTCCCAGACTCATGTTCACCACTTTGGTATATCTGTCTGTCTGAGGGCGATATGATGAACTAAACAATAAATTAGTTCCCATCCTCTTCCATAGAGTCCTCCAAAAGTGTCCTACAAACTTAGTGTCCCTGTCTGAAACTATGCTCCTGGGCAATCCATGTAATCTGACAACTTCCCTGGAAAAAAAATTGGCTATGTGTGTAGCATCATTTTTCTTCTGGAATGGAATGAAATGTTCCATCTTAGAAAATCTATTGACCACAACAAATATGGAATCACTTCCCTTCTGGGTTCTAGGTAATCCCAATACAAAATCCATACTAATTGCATCCCAAGGCCTTTCTAGAATAGGCAATGGCTGATACAAACTAGTGTTTTGTCTCTTCCCTTTTGCACGTTGAAAAATATTGCATCAGTCTACAAGTATCTTCACATATTCCCTCATAACTGGACAATAGTACAAACCACTCAGTTGTGCAAATGTTTTGTCATGACCAAAATGTCCGGCTAAACCTCCACTATGTTTTTCTTTCAACAAATTATATCTCATTGAACATATTGGTATGCACAATTGGCTTCTTTTAAATAAAAATCCATCCTGGATCAAATATTATGACCATGAGTTGTTATCCCTCAATAAAGGATTTCCAAATGCTTCATAAGCCTCCTTAAAATCTGAAACTTCTTGATACATTTCCTTAAGGTGCTCAAACCTTAAGGTCTTCAATTGAAATTCATGTACAACCAAACTTCTCCTTCTCAAAGCATCTGCACCTCTGTTAACACTTTCAGAAATATGTTTAATGACAAAAGTAAAATTCTGCATGAATTCTACCCATCTAGCATGTCTTTGATTCAACTTCTCTAGCCCAGTAATAAATTTCAAAGCTTGATTATCACTATACAAGAAAAACTCTTTTGGAATTAAATAATGTCTCCATTTTTTCAAATCTTGAATCACTGCATAAAACTCCTTGTCATATGTAGAATATTTCTCCTTAACATCATTCAACTTCTCATTGAAATAAGAAACTAGCCTATTATCTTGACTCAAAACTGCTCCAATGGCTATCCTACTTGCATCACACCTCACCTGAAATGTTTTTCCAAAATCTAGTAAAACCAGAACTGGTTGTTCTGTTATCTTCTTTTTCAACACTCTGAAGATTTTCTTAGCCTTCTCTATCCAATTAAAAGACTTGTGTTTCTTCTTCACAGTGTCCATCATGGGTGCACATATAATGTTGAAGGAAAATCTCCCCGCGGACTGGTAGATCGCCTCAAAGAACTAGACTCTTAACTCTAAGACAGAAAGTGCTTATCATGGTCACTGACTTCATTTTAGATCTAGGTGGACTAGTGTGTGAGGAGGAAGGAGAAAAGAAGTACCTTTTACTGGTGTTTGTCCCTGCACGCTCTGAGTTGAGCTCCAATCTTTTGCTCCTCGATAAGCCCTGTAGACAAACAAAGTACGACCACTTCCTACTCTATCAAGATTAGTCCGAAATAGGTCTATCTACTAAAGAGACAAATTCATGTGAGATTGAACACGAATTAGAAAGAAACAGGCCAAGCAGGGATGATTTTAAGGATGAAAATTTATTTTAAAATGTAGAAACCTTGGTTAATCTTACTAATCCTTCATATGTCAACTATAAATGTTTGGCGATAGTTTTGTAAAAATATTCAAATTTCTGAGTATTTTATATAGTTTTTATAACGTTTTGGTGATTTTTAAGGTAAAATAATTTTATCCTATAGAATTTGGGCGAATCATTTTTAAAATAGTGAATCTCGTTTTTGGAAAAACCATGGAAAATTGGCCCATGAGCGAAATTCAGCCCCTAAAATCATCCCTAAGGCCAAGAAAATTATATTAATGAGGACAAAACATTGCTTATAGCCGTAGATGGACTACAACAGTTCCTTCAAGTTCTCCTTGTCTATCCCTTGCTCAAAAGATTCACGATCTGAATGATGATAGCTTCATTGATTGCTCCCTATGAGATCATAGGTCTCTTGCTTCCAAAATATCTCTGTCCTAGCACCACTTATAAGATCATAAGTTTGGTGTGATTCCCCCTTTCCAATCCTCTTTCACCATGAGAAAACTTGCTTATATAGCCTTGGAGAGGCTTTAACCACTTGAGATATCCTTAGGGAAGTTGAGGATTTTCCTCCTTCATTTAAGGATTTGTCCTAAGATCATGGCTAGACTAGGGATTTGAATCCAACTGCCTTCCAAGAATGAAAGGATCCTTCCCCCATTCATCTCAACAACTTAAATACTGCCCAAAATAGGTAGTGCTCCCTCAAAAGGGCTATCAGAGCACTACAACACTCCCGAGTAGGCTTAAGGGGGGCGCTAACACTCCTAAAGACACCAGTGCTCCCTCAAAAGGGCGAAAGGAGATTTATAACACTCCCAAACAGTGTAAGGGGGAATGCCAACACTCCCAAAAGAGGTATAGGGGAGCGCTCTCCTTCAAAAGCTTAGTTTTTTGAGTGTTTTCAGATGGCAAAAGGTTCATGAGCCTGCTGACTCATTTCTCCTCTTCCAAATCAAATGTTTGAGCTGTTTTAAGTGTCCTTCTCATGTCATTATAGGCACGACATAGACATCATGGCAGTATGATTCCCTAACACTTGCGACACTTGTGAGCAAAATTTGACACTTGTGAGTAAAATGCGACACTTGCGACACTTGAAATGACAACACTTGTGACACTATCGAAGTGAGTAATTTTGACGTGTAACAAATTGCCCCCCAAAGTATGAAGTTAGAAGACAGGAACTGATAACTGAAATGCTTTGTAGACTTTCAAGCAAGGGTATAGACACAGAGAACCTGACAGAAGATACACACAAACATCCAACAAATATTATGACATGTTTCAAACCCAAGGCAGGCATACCTATGCTTGGGTGATCAAGACTTGCAAGATATGGCCGCCATAAAATACACTGCGGATCCATAATTGTATTGAGAAAAAGGTATAGGCACTGAAAATAAATACACTGTGGATATATACTCTTATGACATGAACGGATTGTAGCCATGAAGAATACACAGTGGATCTATGAGATGACAAGACATAGCCACGACCGATACAAAGTGGATCTATGTAACAGTATATGTGTCATTGTTTAAGAGAAACTTCATCACAACCTGGGTAAAGTACATATCAAAGTGATCTCTCAACCCAGGGTCTTCTTACCGATCCCAATGTGGTACGATTCTAACCATGTGAATAGATGTCCTGATGTCGAACATGGCAGAAACCACTTGATTACCGGTTAATGATGGAAACCGTTAACAAGCACGAGGGAGATCACCATTAATGTCAATGATCCCCAAGGTACCCTAGTACATTACAACAAATGTGAATGGATGAGCTAGAGTTGAACATCCGTGGAATCATCCGATCAGAAGTCAGTGATGTAAACCCACTGTCAAATGTGAGGAGGCCTGCCATTGAGGCATGCAGGTGCCAAAGTACTGACTGGTTTCTACATCTAGTTACTGGATAATGTGTTGAAGTCGACAGGAATAGGCTCGTCGAAGGAGGGCCTTGATGTATCCCCCATCAATGACACGAAACAGACATAGAGGTGTAATTGGTATATCAAATGAACATGGACTGACATGGGTTTTGAGACAAGATGTTTGTGATGGCTGACTCTAGAGGCAGATACTTCCCTTGAACACTGAGGAACGAGAGCAAAAACATGACATGGACCAAAAATTGATGATGCAGTGGATGATGTGACTTACGTCAGGTGACCTAGAGGAGTGGAAGAAACTCAAAGGATTGGCTCAGCACAGAGGTTCAATGGATTATAATGCATGCAAAGGACAAAGTGCCGTGTTCAAGGGCGACTCTAAGAATTACTTGATAATGTTCTCAAGAGACTGCTTGGCTTGCTTCTTTCAAATTTTCCCCTATCCAGATAGATGAGTACCTCTTTTTGATTTAATGAGCTCGAGGAGGATAACAAATGCTCGGTAAAACTCACCTTCCGTAAGTTCCTCTTCCTTTGTTTAATGAATTGGAAAAAGTAAGGGTTCGATCCCATATGGGCTTGTTGATGTTTGTTTTAATGAGTCCAAAGACAGAAAACTCAAAGGTTTTTCATGATTATAGAGTCTGGAAAAACACTTAAAATAGAACTCTCTCAGTTCCTTTTTCGTATAGTTAGTCTCACGAGGCCGAAAAAGAGATAAACTACCACTCGAAAGACACCCTTTCGAACCTTTTAATGAGCATGAAAGGAAGCAAGATCACTCGACGATATTTTCATATTTAGAGAGTCTGAAAAGAGTTTAAAGATGACTCCAGGGGGTTCCTTTTTCGTGTGTCCATGTGGGTCCAAAAAAGAGATAAAAGTCTACTCGGTGCGTTCTCATGTTTTCAATATTGAAAACGAACTAAGACTATGCTCATGGATGTGGCAAGGTAAACAAACGATCAGAATTGCTTGGAAACCTGTAGTGTCAAAACTGCAATCCAGAGGTTTAGTGAAGCCATTATATTGTCAGAGAAACCCATAAATAACTATACCTTATAAAAAATGGAAATTCATAAATAGTAATACAAGAAAAATCTTCATTTACCATTTCATTTTGCATAAGGATTTGTAGCAGTGGAGATTCTCACTTTGGAGGTGGATCTTGTTTCGCTTGATACCGGAGCTACGGTTGACCGTTTCTCTTGCTGTTTGGACCAAGTAGATATTCATCTCCCCTTCTTTCAATTACATGGTTTAATATTCATTTTCATAGTAGTATTTAATTTAAAAAATGAAGCCCTAAGTTGCTCCAAAAAAGATCAAATCGACCTCCATTAAAAACGATGGGAAAAAGACATTATTTTGCAAAAACATGTTTATAAGGTGATAGTAAAGATGCCAACGCCTTGATACTTGGGTGGATGGGTCATTTTTGTTGAAGAATCCATAAGAAATTCACACATATGCCCACGTAGCCATTGATGGAAATTGTTTTAATTTTAAACGTTTTATTGTTGTGTATGGATTATTGAGTCATGAAAAGAGGGCCTGGTCCTTTTTGAACAATGTGGGCATTAGATTTCAATTGTTTAAATTGCTTAAGAAATTGCCGAAAAATTGAATAATGAAATTCTTTGTTTTTTTTTTTGTAGGTGATTTCGGCGACCATGATCGAGTGGACAGAATGAGAGCATGATCTCGATGATTTGGATACTTTGCAGAGTCCTCGTATGTGGGCTGCGTTGAGAGCTTGTGGCCTACTGAAATTCTTCAAATTGCAAAAGATGAAGAAGGAGATTCTTCTACTTGAGCACATAATCAACTTGTGGGATGTTGCGGAGCAAGGGTTCCAAATCGGAACACAAATTCTAACCATCAAGTTGAAAGACGTATATTTCTTGACTAGCCTCTCGAAAAGAGGGGTTCCTATATCTTTTTCCGGACAGAGGGTGCTTCCTGAGCAAGTGGGCATGTATCTGGCACGACATTGTGTCCCAGGAGCAAGATTGGTGGGGGGTAGAATCCTAATCAAGGATATCTGAGAGTTACCCCTCTGGTCCATTTTGTTTTCCATCATGAGTGTGACGGGAAGTACTAGCACACATCTGGCATCAAGATCACAGATAGCTTATGGCGTACAGTGTTTGGAGCCAACACTGTTTAACTAGAGAGCAGGGTTCCTTCGGAATGTGAAGGAACAGGTTTCACGGTGTAGGATGGGACAGAAATAGTTTGGATATGGCTCTTTCTTGGTCTCATTTTTCTTAGAGCGCATCCCCCAGATGCAGCCTCAGATAGCACTGGCAGGGCGACCAATGGAAGAACCATGGATGGAACGATGGACTAGTCTGTCTCCGAGACTAGTGGTAGAGTGAGAGTTCCGTTTCACTAGTGACTTCTTTGCTTGGCTGAGATGCCAACATCCTTGGATAGAAGACTTCCCATATGCCGAGGTGGACTTTCACGGGAGCATGGATTTGATTTTACCTGTGGGGGAAGATTGGGATGCGTTAGATGAGAGACTAAGAAACACCTTATCTAGTCTTTGTTTTTTAAGTTTTTTAATGTATATATTTTTTTTTTGGGTACGTGGAAGAGTTTTTAATGGATGTATTGTTTTCAACATGCAGACAAAGGAGCTGTGTGCCCAGCTGAGATACCGATACCAGGACGTCATGGGGGTGCTCCGGTTGTAGCAGATCTGGGGCCACTAGTGATAGGTCTCCAGGAGGTTGAAAGAAACCTTCAAGGCCTCACGATGGGAATTCCTCCTCTACGGAGGAGAGAAGTGCCTTTACATCTGCAGAGGCACACTGTGGGAGTACTAGAGAATGTTAATTCTCTACTGAGATGCGTAGTGTGCGCAGTGATATGTTACTCTCAACACCATGTGGTGCAGGGAGATTAGAGTCTCTCTGGTGATTGTATTTTGTATGACTTGTCAAGTGATGTTGTATGGGTGTAAATACCCAACATTTTTCTCTTCTAAATGCTTTTTTGATGTAATCAAAACATTTTCAGTCACGCTATGTATATATATACAGTTTCAATTTTTTATAGTGCCAAAACATTTGTACATGTTGATGCCTTTAATGTGATGTGTTTTAATTTACATGTGATGTACAATTTGCTTTCCTTTATGAAATCTTATCTATGGGCGAGATACCGATCCATGATGTAATTAGCTAATGAATCCAAAACATTATTGAGTTCTCTTGGAATATGTCTGTATTCAATATAATCAAACATTCATTCAAGATAGTGAACTTGTAGGTGGAGATGTAGCAGGATAGGATTGCGAATAGCATAGATACGGTTGAGTTGATAGACCACGCGTTGGGAGTCTAGGTTAACAATGATACAAGAGATACCTAAGGAGGGGCTTGGGTCAAGAGTCCAATGACAACATGATATTCTGCCATGTTATTAGTCACTGGTCCTAGGCAAATATCTCCTGAACTCACCACCTCATCAAATTGGTAAATGACCCATGTTGCTGAAGCAATGTTCTGGGTGTGTCGACTAGCGCCATCCACAAACCCGACAAAGATAGGAAAGGAAGATGTCATCTGTGCATGAAAACATAAGGCACAGTTATGAGTGGCAAAGGTAAAGACTCGAGCACGCGAAAGAAACAAACACACCAATCTAAAATACAATAATGTACAATGTACACATGCTAGGTGATCTAGGCATAATACTTTTTAAGGTAAAGCCCGTTCCGGGGCTCTCCTAGGGAAATTCCATCATAATCGATCAACTCGTAGGCGCCTCTGTGTAGAACACGTTTCAAAATGTAAGGGCCATGCCACAGAGGTTCTAACTTACCTGTCCCTAATTTGTCATGAGCCTGGTCATAGACGAGGACTAAGTCTCCTTTTGTAAAAGTCTGAGGATGGACGGATTTGTCATATTGATTTTTTATCTGTTTCTGATGTGGCTCGTTAATGAGAGTGGAATCACGACGTGTTTTGTCCAGTTTGGTCAGATATAAGAAATGTTCTTCTTCGACAGAAGTATGGGGTAGGAGTTCTACTTTAAGTTTCAGAGATGGAATCTCACACTCGATTGGTAAAATGGCTTCGATGCCATATACTAACTGGAAAGGAGTAAATCTAGTTGTGGTTTTCACGGAAGTACGGTAAGCCCAGAGAGAGGAGAAAAGTTGTAGATGCCAGGATGTCTTATTTTCCCCCACCATGTGTTGAATCATGGTTTTGAGGACCTCGTTGATGGCCTCAACTTGTCCATTGGCCTGAGGGTAGAATGGGGATGATTTTTCATGGCGAAAACCCAACTTGGCATGCAATTCACTCATCATCTGGTTCTTAAAGTGTGCACCGTGATCGGTGACAATGGCGCGTGGTACACCAAAATGAGTTATTATGTGGTTAAAAATAAAAAGAGTTGTGGTATGACCATCATTTAGAAAGGTAGGCATAGCCTCAGCCCATTTGGTAAAGTAGTCGACGACGATGATTATATAACCGTGCCCCCCAGCTGAGGTAGGATTACATTGCATAAAATCGGTACCCCACTTGGCAAAGGGGCCGATGGTGATAATGGGGTGCAGCGTAGTAGGGTGGGTTCGTGCCTTGTTGTTGAAAACTTGGCAGGGTGGGCATTTTTTGACTACCTCAATACAATCTTTGAAAATCGAAGGCCAAAAATAGCCAGCGCGTAGAATTTTTTCGGCTGTGGCCATCCCAGAAAGGTGACCACCACAGGCTGCAAGGTGACAATCATTCAGGACGCGTTCAGCCTCCGCATGAATCAAACATTGTCGAAGGATAGTATCAATACCACGGTGATACAAGGTGTCACCGCCAATAAGGTAACAACGAGAATGGTGGCGAATACATCAACGCTCTTCACGGGAAGTGTTAGGCTGAAAGCGTTGGGTTTGGAGGTAAAGGAGGATGTCTCTGTACCAAGGATTAGAGGTGCTAATGAGGAAAAGAGTTTCATCAGGGAGAGAATCTCTAGGTTCGATGTCTTCATCAGCATGGGGGAGATCACTGATAAGCTTCGCAAACACCAGGGACTTTTTGGCTTTGGACTTCGTAAATTCAAGATCGAATTCCTGAAGGATGATGATCCATTTAGAGTATTTTCCCCTGAGCACTTGACGTGTCAGGACGTGGTACATGGGGTTTGAGTCCGCAATCATCATGGTGGTGCGTAGTAAGATGTAATGGCAGAATCTATGCACAGCGATGACGGCTGCCAGAGCCAGTTTCTCTACATGTGAATACCGGAGTTCGGGTCCAGATAGACTCTTGCTCAGGTAATAGATCACATGTTCCTCACCGTTGGGGTCCTCCTGAACTAACACCATCGCAATAGTGGAAGTGGAGGTGGCTAAGTAAAGGATGTAGTCCTTTGTATACTCTGGAGGGTGCAACAAAGGTGCATGGGTCAAGGCATGCTTGATAGCATCAAATGACCGTTGAGCGATGTCATCCCAGATGAAAGGGGTGTTTTTCTGCAACAACCGCATGAATCCTTTAGTTATCTCAGCGTAGTTACAAATGAAATGGTGAAGGAAGTTTTCTTTTCCTTGCAAACTTTAGAGTTGGGTCAAATTAGTAGGTGGAGGTAAGGCTAGAATAGCCTTAATCTTTAAGGGATCCACCCGAATCCCGTATTTAGAGACAACAAAACCGAGGAGGTGACCGGATTCGACAGCAAAAATGCACTTATGTGGGTTCAAGCGGATATGGTAGAACCAACATCAAAGAAAAATAGCCCGTAAGTGATCAACGTGATCTGATCGATTGGATGAGTGGGAAGGTAAGTCATCGAGGTAAGGTTCTGCGATATGCTTGATATCATGGAAAGTGTATGACATGTCCTGCTGGAAAGTAGCACCAGCATTTTTGAGACCAAAAGGTAGCTTTCGATAGGAGAAAGTTCCCCATGGGAAGATAAAGGCCGTCTTATGTTGATCAACAGGTAAAATTTCAATCTGGTTATACCTAGAGAATCCATCCATGAAAGAGAAGATTACGCTCCCAGCGCAATTATCAATGATTTGGTCGATGAAAGGCATAGGGTAGTTGTCCTTTGGACAAGATTTATTGAGATCCCAATAGTCAACACAGACATGGATGGTCCCCTATTTTTTAGCAACCGGAACAAGGTTGGAGACCCATTCTGTCAAAGGGATAGGATAGATAAAGCCAGATTTTAAAAGTTTCTCAACTTCTACCTTTATAGCCGTGATTTTCTTGGGATGAACCGGGCGGAGTTTCTGTCAAACAGGTTTCGCACCAGGGTAAGTCTTGATTTCGTTCACAACGATCGAAGGGTTGATTCCTGGCATTTCCTCGTAGCTCCAAGCGAAGACATTGCGGAATTATTTACACAGAGCGGTATAAGATACCACTTCTTCAGGTGTGAAATTAGAACCAAGGTTGATGTTTTCCACAACGCCCTCTTTGATCGAAATATCAATAATGATCGTAGTAGAGATATTACCCATATTCCCCTCAGAAAGAGTATCTTGTATGAGGATGGGAGATTGCGGAGTATTGGTGACATTGGCAGGGAAGACAAAGTGTATGTCTTGTTGAATTTCTTCCAAAGGCAGAAGAAAAGAGGATTGGTGATGATTATCATCCCAAGGTACATCGTCAATACTAATCATTTCCATTATAGATTTGTCGGAAGGGAAAATTTGGGAAAGGTAATTGATTGCAGATGATAGGGAATCCAACCATGACGGCATCGAGTAGGCATCAGGTGCCAATAAATGTGGGTTGTCCGGAGAGGGAGAGGTAGATTGAATAACCATGTATGTGGTCTCGGTTGTGCTAAGTGGCACGGTGTCACCGAGCACATCGAATTCCAAGAGACTAGGTACAATCCAAGGGTCAGATGATTCCAAAGATTGATAAGCCATAGTCGAAATCATATTGACGGTGGCAATATGATGTGTGGTGGGTGGAAGTGGTGTAGGGAAGGTAGCCATAAGGATAGAATATTTCAACAAGCCAACACCAACGCTTTCATATGTAACTGGGTGGTCTCCCAAAAAAGGAATGTTGTTGGTGATAGGGGTGCGAGCGGCAGGTGTACAGAAATCTAGTTGATCGATAGTGACAATTTTGCCTTGATGGGGGAATTGTACACATCGAAACACCGACGAGGCGACGATGGTCATGGCATAGAACCAAATTATTTCAAGTAGTAGGTTGTAATCGAGGGGGGCGTCAACCACCTTGACATCAATAGTAACAGTTTTTCCGCCCAACTAAATGGATAAGGATTGAAACAATTCATGAGGATGAAAACCGTGCCCATTGAAAGCGCATAACATCATAGGGGATTTGTTAAGGGTAGGTGATTTTAATCCTTTCCAACAAGCTAAAGACATGACACAAGTAGAGGCTCCCTCATCCAAGATAGTTCGGTGGATTTGTTGATTGTGAACAACAACATCGAACTGAAAAGCTAGTTGGTGAGAGAGTCGAAGTTGATGATCATCCAGATTAAACGTGAGGTTATTTGATGACTCAGGATCAAAAGTATTGATGGTAGCTAAGATTATTCTATGTTGGATGGGACAGTGTTGTAGAACTTCCAAAGCAGACATAGTACACGGTGCTTGAGCCAAATCTTCAACGATGTTGTAGTTTTGGGCAGCCCATGAACTAGGATTAAAGGTAGATTTTTGGATAGTGCTCTTAGGAGGGCATAAAATGGAGTCAAATGAAGGTTTCTCAATCTGAAGTGGCCCGGATGGAGGGCTAGCAGGCGAAGGACTAACGGAAGATGGTAATGGGTCCGGTAAGGAACCATTAGCGGGCTTCGCCTTATCAGGTTTAATCGGTGTGTCATATGTTGTAGTGTGAGTGGTCAGATTAATCCCGTTAAACATGTAAATGTGGGCACTTGTCGAGGTATCATCATGGGATTGGTTGGAACTACCCCTTGGAGTGGGGGTTTGAGAAACCAAAGATTGCTGCTGTGGAAAAGGCTGGGTAAGCAGAGCAGGTTGTGAATTTCCCTTAAAAATCTTGGCCACTTCATCACGATGTGGACAGTCTCAAGTGTAGTGATCGTTGCCACAAATGAGACAAGGGAATTTTGATTTCCATTTTGGTTGTTTTCCGGCAGCTGGGGTTTGCGGTTGGTTTTTTGGTTGTTCGTTGTTGTTGTTTTTCTTTGGTTTATTTCTTACTTTCTTCTTGCCCCCAGGTTGTTGTGAAGGGGTCGATTGGACCGCATTCACCTCAGAGACCTGAGTTTGAGGGGGGGGGTAGAATAGGGTGCATTCGAACTGGGAGAAGATGTCGAAGCGGGCCGTTGGATTGTTCTAGTCGACTGGGAAGTAGATTGGGTTTTGACGGAGCCAATGACTCCATCCACGTGCGAGGTAGACGATGGTTTGGATGGATCATTAGTGGCACGGGTAGCATTTGGTATGAACTCATATAGAGTACCAGATTGTGAATAAACCAAATCTAAGTATTGAGCCCGAGGAATAGCTTCTTCCTTGGTGACTACACCACCCATGAAAACATCACGAGCGATCTGGGGTAACAGTGATTTAGTGAACCATTCCACTAATAATTGGTCAGAAATGACTGCTTTGATTAACCTTCATCATCATCTCCATTCATGAATATGATCATAGATATGTACAGAGGTTGTTTGATGAAGGCAGGTCAATAGGTCAGTACTCGTCTCGTATCGAATGGGTAGTTGAAAGTGTATGAGGAAGGACATGGAAAGAGAGTTGAAATCGTGAAAAGAAGTGCATGGTAGTTCAATATACCACTTTGCTATAGAGCCCGTAAGCGTTCGTTGGAAAATAAGCAAATGTATAGAATCGTCCATGAGGGAGTTGGATGAACACCACAAATGGAAAGTCATCACGTGGTTGTTTGGGTCTTCTCTGTACTTTCCGTCGAATTTTGGAATATCAGAAGGAAGTTTAGCTGGGATAGCTGGCCAAACTAGAGAATGAAAAATAGGATCATTCGTTAACCGAGACAAGCCTGGAAGGTCCAGAGTTGCTAGGAAAGGTAGTTGTCGGTTAACTTGCGGGTAATACTGGTGTGGCATAGGAACACCAGTAGGACCATACACTGGGTTATGTGGATAATTGTAACCAGTGGGCCCTCTTGTATAAGGTTGGTGTTGACCAGGGTACACAGGATTTCAGGTGTTTTAAGAAACATGTGCGAGCGGAGGATAACCAGATGGGTTTTGAGGATTATAAGCTAGATTCGGAGTTTTTCCATAAGGAGTATATAGATGAGTCCCTTGAGAGGGAAGAGGTTGTTGTGGAGCTTGAGGATTTTTTCCCCTTGAGAACTGTGGGTTTCCTGGAAAAGGGATGTTCCACGGATTGGGTGTGGTAGACACATTTTGTCCATATGGTTGATGGTAGGCTCCGGATTGAGGCTTCTCCCCAGCATGAGGGTGCCCTCCAAATGGAAGTTTTCCTCCGATGGGAGGATTCCCCCCAGCTTGAGGTAGATTTCCTAGAATTTGAGAACTAGATGTAAATGACTGACCGGTACCGCTTAACGGATTAAGACCACCAAGACCGGTCCCTCCGGGTTTTTGGATAGGTATAGAACTTCCCAGCATAACTTGGGTAGTAGTGGTAGCGGAAGAATTCAGTGCTATGTACCCAAAAGGGAGTGATGATGGAGGTCTAGGTGTTACTAGTGTGCCAATTGCAGCTTGGCTAACCACCTCATTATCGATGGAAATAGTCAGAATGTGAGAGACCATTGTAGAATGGGCCGTCTGGAGAGAAAAAGTGGACCTTGGGCCAACAGACGATGTGTTTGGACTGAAGGACGGTGTGGCTAAAAAAATGGTAGTACCAGTAAAATAGTTTAAAGGTATGATGTAGGTGATACGTGCATCAACACCTATTCATGTTCCGTAAAGATCCTGCACCATGCGTGGTGGAATTTGAACAATGTCTGCGGTCCAAAAGGGGTCATTGACTAAAGGGTTTGAATGAGACCCAGTCAGAATGTTATAGGGACTGACGATGACAAATTCACCAACTGAATTCAGTTGGAGAACACGTCGCTCATATCCCTCCAGAATGTGGAAAGCTTCCGGAGACTCTGAAACAATTCAAAAATTCTCTAAAGGGTTGGGAACTT
>JASDQU010240810.1:78435-95983 GCA_032191745.1 Picea mariana
GTATCTTGCTTTGTCTGCAGAACTCAGCGAGGAGCAAAGGATTAGAGCGCAACTCGGAGCGTGCAGGGACAAACGTCGATAACAGGTACTTCTATCATCCTTCCTTCTCATGTGTTAGTTTAGATAGATTTGAAAGAAATTCAGTGTCCACGTTAAGCATTTTTCTGTCTAGGGTTAAGGTAAAGCTCTAGAGGTCGATCTACTTGTCCGCAGGCAGATTTTCCTACAACGGTCTATACAACTATGTTGATGCTACCAAGTGAATGGTATGTTTTTGCTCGAGACCATTACCTGTAATACCTCTCTAGCTAGGAGGGAGTGTTGATATTATGGTAGATGTGGGAGGTATTTACCTCCATGTGTAAACCTGACGAGAATAGAATATTCCAGGAAGCAAGAAGAAACCCTAATGAGTTGGATAATAACCCTAGAAGACATGTTGGCTCAAGAGGATAATTTGTATTAGGTTATTAGCCTCCAAGAGAAGAAGTTGGCCAGAAGAAATAATATATACTAAACATATAGATACCTAGAATGAAAATTCAGCCCAGGTAGTTAGCCAGAGTTAGTATAAATACAAGAGGCCAGTCTTCATTCTAGCAGGCATTCTCAGAATTGCATAGAAACACTTGTGCACACTGCAGTTGCCTAGTTTGTGCATAGGTTTGGAGGAGTGTTGTTGTTGCAGTTGTTGCATCTAGCAGGTTACACTTTGGCTTGCATTATCTCTTGGTTAGGGTTTGGACTATTTGTCAGCTCTTGTTTGATGCGTTATACTTGGGGAAAGGTGCACTACTCTTTGTTTGGCTATCTATCCTAGGGTTTGCTTCCAGAGTGATTATCTGTCAAGGTTAAGGTGATCGGAGGGTGGCTTCAGCCTATGGTTGGGTGACAATAGCGATATTGTCAATGGTAAAATGAGCACATCCATTATATTCTAACAAGGATTACCTAATCCAGTAAGATAAAAGGTTGGTAAATGTTCATCAGCAAAAGAACTTTGGGATAAGTTACATGACATATATTCTTCACCCATCGCAGATTCAGAAAAATGTCAAAGAAGATGCAGATACAAATAAAGAAGAATTGTGTTCACCATGTCAAACATATTCAAAAGATGAAGAGTACATAATCACCAAAGGTATGTTGTTTGTATTTAATTGTGAAAAATGTGGACATATTGAAATAGAATTCCATGAAGGAAATGAGACAATATTGTTTTTTGAAAAAGAAGACAATTATGAGGCTGAATTGATTAGTGCTTTATATGAACTAAGAGAAGAAAACAAGTCACTCAAGAAATAATTGATGAAACAAAAGGAAATTGTTCACATTTTTTAAAAATCCCAACAGGTCATAAAGAACTTAAGAACTCAATTAGAAGAAGCCCAAAAGATTGAAGAAAATCTTGAATATCAAAAGAAGTGTTCGGAAGCCAACATAGCAGCACAAAAGGAAGAAGCAGAAATGAGAGAGAATATATTGACAGATCATCTTAAAGAAAGAACTAACGATCTAAACCAACTTGAGTCAGAGTTTGGTCAAGAAGAGAAAGTACTTGAAGAAGAAATAATCACATTAAAAATTCATCTTGAAGAAGTGAAGAGAACAAAAGAAGTCATGAAGTCTCAGATATTAAAGAAAGAAGAAGAGGTTGATAAACTTGAATAAGAATTTGTCCCATTGAGAAGTAAAATCGTCAATCTCAAAAAGAACATTGAACAAATAGAAGCATCCACATCAGTTACAGAGAATGAAGAGAAGCATTGCAGGTTGATAGAAAATAAGAATGAAGAAAATAGAAAGAGTTATGGAGAAGTACTCAAAGGAAGAAATCATGGTCAACCATAATCTAAGAAAACTATTGAAGATACATCTTCAAGAAGACCATCTGTGTTTAAGCCACAAAGAAGCTTCAATCATGATCATGATCAGTCAAGGTATAAATTAAGAAGGACTACACCACAAAGAAGATCATTCACTCCTAGGTATGCAAATTTATTTTATGGTCATTGTTTTTATTGTACTAATTTTGGACATAAGGTTGCAAATTGAAAGGATTATAAAAGAAATGTTCAAGCAAGAAGTGTCTATGTGGCCGCACGTAACATTGAGTGTTACAAATGTCATAAATATGGACACATAGTCAGTGATTGTAGAAGCATGATCGATACTTCTATGAAAGAGAACACTAATATTAGATATAAGAAAGTATGGATAAGAAAACAGGAAGAACAGGTGAACAAAAACTAGGTTCCAGAGATTGCAAGATTGGAAATAAAATGAGATGAAGAAAATTCTACAGAGAAAAACAAAGATGTCAGATACAGAAAGGTTTGGAAAATAACTGAAAGAAAGGAAGGACAGGTAAATAAGGAACAAGTTCAAGAGATTGTACTTTCAGGAATTGTAGTGAAAGATGAATCCACAGACAGAAAGAAAGAAGTCAGATCTCAAAGAGATAATGAATCTACCAATGAAGATGATGATGAATCTACCAATGAAGATGATGATGAATACACATCAGAGTATGAATTGTTCTTAGCCATCCGGCTTAGATACTCCCAAGTAATATGAATATTAGATAGGGGGAGTCCATGCTATAGCTATGACATACCAAAGAACCATCCTTCGAGCAGCTTGCAGAGTTTGAGGAGATAGATTCAAAGCAATCAGTTAGCAGAAGTATAGTTTGATAGATTAATCAAGACTTCATGATAGTATAGTGATAAATGGGTCATCATTATGGACAGTTGCGCAAGTAGAGTCTTGGAAAGTATGGACAGAGATGGATTCGTAAGAACACTTAGCAATTTTGGACAGATATATGATAGTGGACGAGAGAATGGATTCATATATTGGTTCAGAGACAAAGGAACATTATCATAATGGATGATAATTACACATGAAATGGATCGAACAATGCTAATGGATTCCAAATTGACAGATATTTTTTGGACACATGTAGTGCATACATCAATTCACATTCAAAACAGAGTAATGCTCAGAAACAACAATGATAAAACTCCCTACGAACTATGGAAAGGAAGCGCAGACAACAACCTCTACATCAAGGTAACTCAACGTAATATTTTATTAATTGAAATTTATGTTGATGATATTGTTTTGGAAGTACTAATGACAGGTTAAACCATAAATTTGCAAAGAATATGCATAATGAATTTGAAATTTTATTAGTTGGACAAATATCCTTCTTTTTGGGTCTTCAGATATGTCAAAGAAACCAAGAAATTTTTATTTCTCAAACTAAGTATATCAAAGAAATGCTAAAGAGGTTTATAATGGAATATTGCAAGCTAGTTACCACTCCTATGCAAACCATTTGCAAGTTGAGAAAAGATGATGATTCAAAGTCTACAGACCAGAGGCAATACAGGTCAATGATTGGTATCTTACTATATGTGACAACATCCAGACCAGATGTAATGCATGAAGTTGGACAAGTGGCACGATTTCAAGCAACACCAAAGGAATCATTTGTAGTAGCAGTGAAGAGGATTTTTAGATATCTCAAAGGAACATAAGAGTTTGGATTATGGTATCCAAAAGGAAAGGATCTATTACTTATTGCCTACACAAATGCAGATTGGGAAGGTTGCATTAATGACCGACGAAACACCAGTGGAGCAACGTTATACTTGGGTGAGTGTTTAGTATCTTGGCTAAGCAAGAAACAATCATCAATATCCTTATCTACAGTCAAGGTAGAGTATATTGCAGCAAAATCATGTTGTACACATGTTCTATGGATGAAACAAACTTTGACAGATATACAGGTTCAGTATGATGAGCCCATTCCAATCTATTGTGATAATACAAGCACCATCAGTATCTCAAAGAAGTCAGTGATGCACTCCAAGACAAAGCACATTCCAATCAAATATCACTTTCTACGGGAACATGTTGTAGAGAAGAACATCAGAGTTGAATATGTGGGAAAAAAAGAACAAGTGGCATACATATTTACAAAACTACTTCCACAGGAAGCCCTTGAGTATCTTCGCCAGAGACTAGGAGTAATTTCTACTCCAAAATGAATGCTTTTGAATTCTTATCTTATATGTCTTATATGTACACGAGGAAGCACCATAAATAGGACAAAAGGGGGAGATATTTGTCAGATGCAAAGGTAAATGCTTGGAGAGAGAGCATAGAGGCATGTTTCCAAGGGGAGCGATTGTCACAAGGGAATAATGAGTGATATGAATTTAGAGTGATACCATTTTTCAAAGGGGGAGATATTATTCATATGAAGGGAGAGAGAGTAATTAGAGGCTTATAAACACAAAGAAAAATCAAAGGCATGTAGACAGGGGGAAAATCCCCAAGGAGAGTTTAGTTAGGGGGAGCATCCCCAAAGGGAGATACCCTTTTCCATTGATGTCAAAGGAGGAGAGATAGAAACACTGATGAGGAGTATAAGCATGAATGTTATCATGACTAAGTGTTGCCATCAATGTTGGTGTTTCCATCAATGCCAAAGGGGGCTATTATTAGACAGTTGACATAGGTTGATGGATAGTTGGTTGTCATTGATGTCAACCATTGGAGAGTGATATTGTAGATTGATGTCAACCCTTAGTGATTGATGTCAACTCTTGGAGAAAGCCTGGTAGCGAATTCCGGTAGCACAAAGGTTTGGGTAATGGACCCAAGGTTTTTTAATGTAGAATGGTATGATTTTTAATATATTTGAAGGACTATTCTAGATGGATAGTACATGTCATTCCATTTCCATTGGTATGTGAAACGTCACATAAATCCTCATGGTTAGAGAGTTATGGCCATGTGAAGTTGGAGAACCCAGGTTTGGGTAATGGACCCAAGTTTGTTTGATGGATAATGGTATGAGTTTTGGTATATTTACAGGTAATACTATTCTATATGAATAGTACATGTCATGCAATTTCCAGTGGTATGTGGAACGTCACATAACTCCTCACGGTTAGAGAGTTATGGCCATGTGAAGTTGGAGAACCCTCATGAGTCATCTAGAAGCCCCAAAAGGTCAAAGTAGTCAAAGTGGTTGGAGATATTTTTAGAAGGTAAATAATAAAGTGCACTGATGAGTGTACTATAATTCAAAGTGAATACAAAATAAATTATTTAAATAATAAAGTTAATGGAGAAATTACTAAGTTGGCAAGTGGCTAGAATTGGGTTAGCCCTAAAATAAGGAAAGTGGTTTAAGATGGTTAGAAGGTAACCCTTTGAGGTAAAGTGAAGCAATGAGTTTACTATAAGTCAAAGTGGATACAAAATAAATTATTTAAATAATAAATTTAATGGATAAACTACTAATTGGACAAGTGGTTAGAAGTTGGTTAACCCTAAAATAAGGAAAGTGGCTTAAGATGGTTAAAAGGTAACCCCTTAAGGAAGCTACATGAAAGTATAAATAAGAGGCAAGACTCTCTCATTTTATATCACACTTGAGCATATTGAATATATATAGGTGATTGAGGTAACCAAAGGATGTTTAAGCTGAATTTCAGAGAGAAGGTGAAGTAAAGAAGGTCGAAATTCAAGGGAGGATAAATTCTTTTGATGATGCTTTCTAAGGTATGTTATTTACAAGTCATCTCACCATTTTCGCAATAACGTTTTTTCTAGAATGATTCAGACCATGAAATTGATAGTCCATTGATAACACATATCTAAAATAGGGTCTGTGGCTAGTCCTAAAACTAATCTAAAATAGGTGTTTTGGGTAAAAACGTCATAACTTCTTCATAACAGATCCAAATTAATTAAGACCAAACGTGTTGGTTAGAGTACAGTCAAGGATGATTTTAAGGATGGAAATTTATTTTAAAATGTAGAAACCTTGGAGAATCTTACTAATACTTCATATTCCAACTATAAATGTTTGGTGATGTTTTTGTAAAAATATTCAAATTTCTAGGATTTTATATAGTTTGTATAAAATTTTGGCGATTTTTAAGGTAAAATAATTGTATCCTTTAGAATTTGGGTGAATCATTTTTAGAATAGAGAATATTTTTTGGGGAAAAACCTTGGAAAATTATCCCAAGAGTGAAATTTAGTGACAAATCAGATTTGGATGATGAAATTTATGAGGGCTTTTGGTCGAGGTACATGTTGGGTACATGGTTGAGACAAATAGTTGATGAGTTGGCACATACATGAGGTGTATAGTTGATGATGTTGGTACATATTGATGAGTCATAGTTGATGGGTAGTTGATACATGATTGGTACATACTTGGTACATGGTTGGAGGCACTTGTTAGTAGTATTGTTGACACATGGTTTATGAATGATCTAGCATACTTGTATTGGTATATTATTAGAAGCACATATTGATCTTGGTGATGATTATGAGTTGTTGTGTTATGCTTGGTTGATGCACACATTTGAGATTTGTCTTGGTGATTGATCTTTGTGAGTATATCTGATTTGGTTGATAATATTGATGAGACAAGTTGTTGTGATAGGTTGTTTGGACAGGTTGTTGTGACATGTTATTTGTACAGGTTTGGTGCATGGTTGATGCACTTGTTCATGGTATAGGTTGAGGTATAGGTTGGTGCATGGTTGATGCACTTATTTATGGTACAATTTGATAACAGGTTCAAGTATAGGTTGATGCATGGTTCGGGTTATTGGTACAAGTTGTCTGGTGCATGTTGATTGGTACAGGTTTACAACAGTATATCTCACCCTGATAGTGTGACAATGGTTCCATAATTCTACTTATATGTCAGAGCGGTTGGATGAGGCAAGGATAGGTGGTTGTAGCCACCTTTCGGTTGTATCCGGAGATCATAGGGGGTTGTAGCCTCCTTTTGGTTGTAGACAAAGAATTGGGGAGTTGGAGCTTCCCTCGGGTTGTAGCCTGAGAAACTAGAGGTTGGAGCCTCCTTCCAGTTGTAGCTGGAAAACAAAAGAAGTTGGTTCTTCCAATGAATGTAATTATTCAAGACATATAAGAAAAAACATTCTGTGGTTTTCTCCTGCTTTGGGTTTCCACGTAAAAACATTGGTGTACTGTGTATGTGTATGATTGTTCATTTGTTCATTGTTTATTTACTCTACAAATATTGGATGATAATGCTACATTGATATAACACTTGCATTATATGGTTAAAAAGGATTATATTTCTCTATTATTGATTCACCCCCCCTCTTAGTAATCCAACATTTCCTGTATATGATTTATTTCCTCTCTTTTGGTGTTATTTGTCCATTGGTGCCTCCTCTTGAAATTCAATGACATATATAAAAAGCATTCAAAGTTACTTGACTTCAATTCTTCATGACTTGTCAAGTTCACATCAATGACCATACCTTCTTCTAATGATATATCTTGTGCTATGCTTTTACTGCTTTCATTCTTGATTCCACTTGTCCACTGACTCCATTGATTCCACTTATTCCAATTGTTACTATGATTTCATACAATGTAATGTATCTGTTTAGACCTATTAATCTCTCATGAATCCATCTATGTCCATATTTCATAAACTTCTCATGACTCTACTACTCAACTACATACAATGTTGACCCATATGTTGATTACAACATATTCCATCTTCTCAAGTTGTCTTCTAAATTTTGGAAGTTAAATTCTACATGTTTGCAACAATTTGTATTGAATATGTTTCTATCTAAATGCATGCCTCAAATCCTCTATACAATGAATCTCCACCACTCTTAAACTTCCTGTCCAAAAAATGAAAATACTTCAGATTGCCCGAAATATAGTTCTTTGATCTATAGAGTTATTGCTTAGAATCCCCCTCTTCAATATTCGTATTTACTGGGAGTCTCCAACTGGATGGCTCAGAAAAATACCCACTCTGATGCGAAGTAATATTCCTCTTGGTCTTTAGATTCATCATCATACTCTTTCTGAATTCTAACCTCTTCCTCTTTTCCTATGGATTCATCATGATCTTGCACTATTGCAAATCCTCTGAGTATGATCTTTGGGACCTGGTCTTCATTCACCTGTTCTTCATGTTTTTCATTTCTTCTCCATACCTTCCTATAACTGACTGTTGAAATATTGTAACTCCAAAGAGTATTCTAATTATTATTGATGTATTATTTATTAGATCAATCCCCTTTTGCGGATTGATCATGTCAGGTATTGTAAATGAACAAATCCCCTTTTGCAGATTGGTCAAACCCTAATTGTAATAGGAAGAATGAGAAGTTGGCCCCAGAATATATTATAGGTGGTTATAACCACTGAGAACAAGAATTCAGCCCTGCCAATGAAAAGACACCTCCGTCCACACGTGTCAGATTGTATAAATAAAGAGGCTAGTGCCTCATTTGGACATACACTCACTTTTTCATCAGAGAACAAGTTTAGAGCTGCAATTGGAGAAGAAAGAAGAGAGAGAGAGAGAGAGAGGCGCACTCTTGGGAGAGGACTTTTTGTATTTGTTTGAGTTATCTCTTGGCATTGTATTGGCTATCTATATTAAGGAAGTTTTTGTTGGGTTTTCTCTCCCATGAGGGTTTCCCAAGATAAATGATGTGTCTCTTGTGATTGTGTATTTCTCAGTGATCCTATATATGATATGGTTATCTAGTGAAATGAAAAGAAACCTAATAATAGCTTAAACCTTAAAATGGTATCAGAGGTAAGCTGAAGAGAGCATCTTTCACAAGAGAAAGAGAAAACTGTAATTGTTGTCGTACATGCAAATTAGGGATTTTATTGAAGAAGAATTTCAGCCCCAAAACCATCTAGAAAAGTGCGCCCTTCCTCAAGGATCACTTTGGCATCCTCAGTGCAAATTTTCAGTGGCTAGATCTCCCAGAAAGTGAAACCATAGTTTTCACAAAGTACTAGAATTACCAGAAAACCAGAAGCACCAGTCCAAAAATTCGATGATCAAGTTTGAAGGGGTAAAAGTTGTATTTTTTGAAATCTAACCACACCAAGCTACTCGCCTCAGCCAAGCACACCTCCTGGTAAGTCCATAATTCAATTTTGAGCATTTTCATTTTTTGGTCATTTTCCTAGCTCCAAGTAAAAGATGTCTGCAAGCACTAAGCTTGTTGACAAGCTAGAAGGTGTGGAAATATTTCGTTTCTGGAAGTATAGGATTGGACTCATTCTTGAAGAGAATTACCTAGAAAGATTCATCAAAGAAGAAGTGTCAGAACCCGACGATGCTGCAGATAAAGAAAAGCACCAAAAGGACACGATCAGGGCTAAAAGAATCATTGCAGATTCTATCAAAGATCACTTGATTCCTCAAGTGTCTTCAAAGAAGAATCCAAAAGAAATGTTTTATGCCCTAACCAGATTATATGCAGGAAAGAACATAAAACGAAAGATGAATCTAAGAACTCAACTCAAGAATACAAGGATGTAGAAAGGAGAATCGATCTAGGGATATTTCTCCAAAATATCAGAATTCAAAGAACAAATAGAAGCAATTGGGGATACCATAGACAAAGACAAACTCATAATGATTGCCCTTAATGGTCTCACAAGACCTTGGGATGCATTCATCCAAACTATTTGTGCTAGAAATGAGAAACTAAAATTTGACAGTCTTTGGGAAGAATGTATTCAAGAAGAATCGAGAGTAGCTAACCGAGAATATTTACTATCCATAGATGAAGATCAAGCCCTAGATATTCTCACTAAAGGAGGAAGAAAGAATTCTTACTTCCAGAAAGAAACTCATAAAGAGTCTCACCCCCAAAACAAATTCCTACATAAAGAATCTCGACCTAAGAGGCTCCAAAAGAAAGGACAAAGAAAAGAAAGAGACTTCTCTTCTTGCCAATGCTACCATTGTGACAAGATGGGACATATTGCAAGACATTTTCCATCTAGATGAGAAGAATACAAGAGGAAAAATAAGAGGCACCATGCCCATGCAGTTGAAAATGAAGAGCCACCTGCAAAGATGATAAGAGAATGCATTGAAGACTATGTCTTAATCTCGGCCCTCTTGGGATCAGCATCACCTAGAGAGGACACTTGGATCATCGATAGTGGTGCTTCCAAGCACATGAAAGGTCAAAGAGATATTCTCTCTTGCCTTTCAAAAAATAAGTTTTCTCAGAAAGTTACACTTGGAGATGATTATCAATACCCTATCAAGGGAGTGGGAGAATCAAACTACAAGCTTAATTCAGGGACTCCAATGAAGATGAAGGATGTACTCTATGTACCAAGTTTGAAAAAGAACCTACTCTCCATATTAGCTTTAGAAAAGAAAGGCTTCAGAATTTCCTTTATAGATGGAGAAGTTCTTATGTGGGCTAAGGGTAAAATCATGAAAGAAGAAATCGTCATTGGAAAAGAAGAAGGTGGATTGTATAAGCTAGAGGGTCACTCAGAAGCTACCATGACCCATGCCATTGAGAATCCATGTGAACTTTGGCATAGAAGATTAGCCCAAATCAACTACAAGGCATTACCGTATGTATGCAAGGCAGACACAGGTCTACCAGAACTCAAGGTTGACCATGAAGGTGTATGCAATGCATGTGCAAAAGGAAAGAACATCAAGAACAATTTTCTGAAGAGAGATGATAAAGTAGAAGGAGTCTTAGAACTCATTCACTCAGATGTGTGTGGCCCAATGCCATCATCCTCCATCAGTGGGTATGTATACTATGTATCTTTTATTGATGATTATTCTCATAAGACCTGCGTTTACTTTTTGAAATCAAAAGATGAAGTGTTCAGTAAATTCAAGGAATTCAAAGCCTTGATAGAGAATCTTTTTGAAAGAAAGATCAAGATACTCAGGTCAGATAATGGAGGAGAATACACCTCAAAAGAGTTTGTAAACTATTGCAAATATGTTGGGATTAAGAGGGAGCTCACCACTCCTTACAATCCTCAACAAAACGGTGTGGTAGAAAGAAAGAACAGAACTATAATGGAAGCAGTGAAGACCGTGATCTATGATCAAGATCTTCCAATGTGATTATGGGAAGAAGTAGAAAAAACAATAGTATATGTACAAAACCAATTATCCCATAGTGCACTTGGGTTCAATACCCCTGAAGAGATGTTCTCTGGAAAGAAGCCAGAAGTAAGCCATCTCAAAATATTTAGCTGCCCAGTATTTGTACATATTCCGAAAGAGAAGAGAAACAAGTTGGAACCTTCAGGAAAGAAGGGAATATTTGTGGGATACTGTGAGGTCTCCAAGGCCTTCAGGGTTTATATACCAGGTCACCATCAGATTGAGATAAGCAGGGATGTGACCTATGATTAAGATGCAGCACTCAATAAATCAAGAAAATGTCAGCTTGAAGAAGTATATGAAGAGGAACCTGTAGCTCCTAGAGTTGGAGAATCAGTGAGGGAGGTTCCTAGAGTTGCAGAACCAGTGAGGGAAGTCATAGCTTCCCCTGATGAGGAAATTCTAGAAGATCATGACATAGTAGAATTTCAAGAACCTCCTCATATGACAATATCTCATAAGAGAAAGCCTTCTTGGGCTAGGGAGATTATTCAAGATGGAGAGAAGTATGGTGTTCCCGAAGGAGCCATGAGACATGTGAAGAGACATGATCCATTCTCCAGTTATATGGATTTGATGTGTGATATCCTAGAGAAGGAGCCTACCTGCTTTGAAGAAGCCATTCAGACAAAAGAATGGGTAGATGCCATGATAGAAGAATACCAATCCATAATAAATAATGATGTATGGGAAATAGTTCCCAGACCGAAGAGCAAGGATGTGGTATCTTCCAAATGGATTTTCAAAATAAACCATGTTGTTGATGGAAGTATTGAGAAGTATAAAGAAAGGTTTGTCGCTCATGGATTTTATCAAAAGGAAGGCATTGACTATGAAGAGACATTCTCTCCTGTAGCCAGATACACCTTGATAAGAACCATCATATCCCTTGCAGCTAAGATGAAGTGTAAGTTACACTAGATGGATGTAATGACAACTTTCCTAAATGCTATCATCAAAGAAGAAGTGTATATAGAACAACCTCAAGGATTTGAAGTTGAATATAGGAAGACTCGTGTCTGCAAGTTGAAAAAGGCTTTGTACAGGTTGAAGCAAGATCATAGAGCTTGGTATGGAAGGATAGACAATTTTCTAACGAGCTCGGGCTTTACCAAGAGCAAAGTTGATTCTAACCTCTACTTCAAGGTTATGAATCATGAGCCAGTGATATTGTTGATGTATGTGGATGACTTATTCTTAACTGGAGAAGAAAATCTCATCACCAAATGTAAAAAGAAGCTCGTTGCGGAATTTGAGATGAAAGACCTTGGCCTAATGCATTATTTATTAGGTCTTGAGGTATGGCAGAGCCTAGAGAGAATATTCCTTAACCAAGGGAAGTATGCAGTTGAAATCCTGAAGAGATTTGATATGTTAGATTGCAAGTCCATGAATACACCCATGGAAACAAAGTTGAAGCTTCTGGTTGACACTTCGTTAGAATTGATTGATGCCATGCTGTATTGACAAATCACGGGATCGTTGATGTATCTGACAAACACCATACCAGATATCTGTTTTTCCATGAACACCTTGAGTTAGTTTCTAGTAGAACCCGGACATGTTCACCTAGTTGCTGCAAAACATTTGATGAGGTACCTTAAGGGTACACTAGATTGTGGTCTCAGTTATGATGGAGATCATGACTTCAGATTGAGTGGGTACACTAATTCAGATTGGGATGGAAGTGTCTCTAATAGGAATAACACTTCAGGATGTTGTTTCAGTTTGGGATCAGCCATGTTCTCATGGAAGAGTAGGAAGGAATCAAGTATTTCTCTCAGTACAACGGAAGCAGAATACATTTTTGCGTGTTCTTCCAGTTGTGAAGCCATATGGCTTCGTAATTTGTTGTCTGGTCTAATCGACCTAGAGATGGAAGCAACCACGATCCTATGTGATAACAAGAGCTGTATAAAGATGACATAGAACCTGGTGTTCCATGACAAGTCAAAACACATAGAGATATGATATCATTACATCTGTGACATGGTGCAGAGAGGAGCCATAAAGCTCCAATATGTTAGCACAGATGAACAGGTTGCTGATGTGTTGACCAAACCTCTATCTCGTGTAAAGTTTGAGCACTTTCGAGATAAGCTTGGTATAGTTCGAAACGACCTCCCTTGAAATGGGGAGTAGTGGTGTGTTGATTTTCCAACCTAGTGTTGTGATGCCAGCCTCGTGTTGATGATATTCCAGCTTAATTGTTGTGTTGAGTTGCCAGCCTAGTGCTATGATGCCAGCCTCGTGTAGATTGTATTGCAGCTTAATTGTTGTGTTGAGTTTCCAGCCTAGTGCTATGATGCCAGCCTCATGTTGATGATATTCCATATTAATTGTTGTGTTGAGTTTCCATCTTAATTGTTGTGTTGTGATTCCATCTTAATTGTTGTGTGGTGTTGCCAGCTTAATTGTTGTTTTGTGATTTCAGCTTAATTGTTGTGTTGTGATTCCAGCTTAATTGTTGTGTGGTGTTGCCAGCTTAATTGTTGTGTTGTGATTCCAGATTAATTTTTGTGTTGTGATTCCATCTTAATTGTTGTATTGTGATTCCATCTTAATTGTTGTGTGGTGTTGCCAACTTAATTTTTGTGTTGTGATTCCATCTTAATTGTTGTGTTGTGATTCCAGCTTAATTGTTGTGATGATCTGCCAACTTAATTGTTGTGATGATGTGCCAGCCTTGTGTTGTGATGATGATGTATTAGTTTCATACTAATCCATGTTGATTCAGATGATGATATCATTCCAGCTCTTCGTTTGAATGACGATGTGTATGATGAGAAAAACTTCCAATGATTTATAGATACACCAGTCAATGTTCCAAGATGTTGTTGATGATGTTGTCCTCTCTGTCATATGATGTTGTTGTAGAATACCCTTCTTGTTAAGGGGGAGTGTTGAAATATTGTAACTGCAAAGAGTATTCTAATTATTATCGATGTATTATTCATTATATCAATCCCCTTTAGTGGATTGATCATGTCGGGTATTGTAAATGACCAAATCCCCTTTTGTGCATTGGTCAAACCCTAATTGTAATAGGAAGAATGAGAAGTCAGCCCTAGAATATATTAAAGGTGGTTATAACCACCCAGAACAAGAATTTGGCCCTGCCAGTGAAAAGACACCTCCGTCCACATGTGCCAGATTGTATAAATAAGGAGGCTAGCACCTCATTTGGACATGCACTCACTTTTTCATCAGAGAACAAGTTCGGAGATACAATTGGAGAAGAAAGAAGAGAGAGAGAGGCACATTCTTGGGAGAGAAATTTATGTATTTGTTTGAGTTATCTCTTGGCATTGTATTGGCTATCTATATTAAGGAAGTTTTTGTTGGGTTTTCTCCCCCATGAGAGTTTCCTGGGATAAATGATGTGTCTCTTGTGATTTTGTATTTCTCAGTGATCCTATCTATGCTATGGTTATCTAGTGAAATAAAAAGAAACCTAATAATAGCTTAAACCTTAACATTGACATCTTCCTTTTTTCCTGTAGATTTATCTTGATCTCGTACTATTGTCAATCTTAAGAGTATGACTTATGGGTGTCCTTCATTCATCTGTTCTTCCTTCTCCCATTCTTGTTTTCTTTTCCAAATATTATTATATCTTATATCAGTTTTCTCTTTCATAGAAGTATCCATCATTCTTCTACAATCACAACCATAGTGATGTCATATGTAATATTCAATATTATATGGAGTCACATATGCATTTATTGCTTGACCATTTGTTCCATAAGCTCTGCAATCTACAACTTTGTGTCCAAATTTAGTACAAATAAATCAATGACCATAAAAGAAACTTCCATACATGGGTGTAAATGATGTTGTTTGTGATGTAGTCCTTCTGAATTCATGCTTGGATGATCACGATCTTCTCTTCTGTTGTTTCCTTCAAAATGATTGAAGTTTCTTTGATACCTGAAAGTGAAGGATCTTCTTTGATATTTGTCCCTTCTATAATCTTCTTCTTGAGTTTTCTTCATTTCTAGAATTTTCTTCTTTGAGGGCTCACATTATTCCTTCTTAGTAGGGCCTTTGATGACTTATGCATAACTCTTAGTATTCTTTTCATTCTTTCTTTTTAGCAACCTATAACATTTCTCTTCAACTTTTTTTACTGATGATGTGGAGATTTCTCTCTCTTTAGTGTTCTTGTTGAGCTTGAAAAATTTAACTGTTAATGTAACAACTTCTTCAAGATTCTCACATCTTCTTTCTTCATCATTTGGATCTTCCCGAATTCTTCCTTTATCTTTTCTTCTTCAAGTTGGGTCTTCAAGGAGACAATTTCTTCTTCAAGTCTTCTATCATGTTGACTGAATTATGCTTCAAGTTTATTTAATTCCTAAACTCCTTCCTTGAGATGGCTAGTCAAAATATTTTCACTCTTCTTTTCTTCGTTTCTTTATGTTGTTATTTCTGCTTCCAGAAATTGTTTTTCTTCCAACTGAATTTTGCATGCTTCAGCAATCCTTATGGCTTCTTCTAATTGGACTTTTAGATTTGTAATCATCTATTGGACTTCTTCAGAGATGGGATTTTGAGACTCCATTTTTATTGATCAATTCTTCCTTCAGTGACTTATTTTTCTCTCTTTCTTTGACCATCTTGTCTAAATAACTAATTAGTTGTCTCTAATAATCTTCTTCTTATGAATTTATCTAACCTGATGAGCTTATTTCTTCCCATATTAATTAAACATATTCTTCATCTTATTTATCATGATCAACATGCTCTGCCTTTGCAGTAGAATGGGATTTTGTAAAGTATAGATTATGTAGCTTATCCCAAAGTTCTTTGGCTGATGAACATTGTACCACTTTATCTTTTATTGAATCTGGTAACCCTTCCAAGATGAAATCCATTTCTATTTTGTTGTTTCTCTTTAGTTTCTTCTTGGTCGCAGACTTCAGTTTCTTTGAAATGATGTATCCTGTAACAATTGATTGTCAGACATCATAACCATGTGCTCCTAGAAATGCTTGCATCCTATTTCCCCACATCTCATATCTCTGACCATTAAACTGTGGTATTCCATTTCTATAAAACATGTTTCTCTCCATGATCTACCTTCCATTGGTTAGACGAATTCTTGAAGGACCTACTCTGATACCAATTGTTGGAATATTGAGAGGGGGGGTGAATCAGTAGGAACACTTTTTACCACTTTCAGTCAAAATATATAATCTTCAACTTTATTAGTAGTATATCATTTATGATTGCATTCAATATATCATGAGAATATAACCAAAATCAATACCATTCAACAATATCACATCACATACATAATACACCATAATTTACGTGGAAACCCAAATGGGAGAAAACCATAGAATGATTTCTTATATATATCAAGAATACATTCATAGGAAGCACCAACTTCCAAATTCTCTAGCACCAATTGGAAGGAGACACCAACCCCCTCGATTTATAGGCACCAACCTAAAGGAACCACCAACTCCCTGAGTTCTTAGACACCAACTGGAAGAAGGCTAGGACCCCCTGATTTACATGCACCAACCTTAAGGAAGCACCAACTCCCTGAGTTATCTGACACCAACCGAAAGGAGGATAAAACCCCCTTTCCTTTCCTCATCCTACCGCCCCAAAATATAAGTGTAGACTCATTATCACTACCGATGTCACCAATACACCAACCAATCTGTCACTATCACTGTCATATCAACCAACCTACTATTGTCAGTACAACATCAATCTGTCACTGATGATCAACCAATCATCCAACCTATCACTGTCTCTGTCATTTTTTGATATATCATCATCAACCAATTGATCCACTCATACGAATACAAAAACCATCACCAAATCATGTACATCAATCATCATCCATGTACATCAATATGTATCAACCATGCATCAACCATGCACATAAACATGTACCATACCATGTACATCAACCTGTACCATACCATGTACATCAACCATGTATCAGAACATGTACCATACCATGCACCATATCACGTATGTCATAAGATATCATAAATGAAGTGCATCAAGAATAACCAATATAGCCCCAATATCAAGATACCAATATAGCCAAGATGTGCAACTAATCAATGTACCATAACATCACTAAGGTGTACCTCAACATGTACCAACATCACCAAGAAATGTACCTCATACATGTTGTTGGGGCTCAGAAATGTCCTATTCTCATCCACCTTTCCCTTCATTATTATTCACATTTCATCGCCCCATTAACCTTTCACGATATCATTTCATAAATATACTTGGGTTTCACCTTATTATTTTCCACTTTATTCATTTCAGTATTAAAAAGGAATTTGTGATTAAATGTTAGAAAATTGACATGTTTTCATATATATCTCAAAAATGTGTGATCTTTGTAATGTGTAGGAATATGAGAAGGATTAAATCAAAAGGAATTCGTGAATACTTCCTCCTCCATTTCAATATTTGAGGAGATAATTCAAGCCCATTCCAAAGAGAAGATCATGGAGATTTGGTTGGAATATCTTATCCAAGATATATGAGAGATATGTGTGAGGATTTGAAGGG
>JASDQU010240811.1:9471-25686 GCA_032191745.1 Picea mariana
GCATTCAGTCCAGTGTCTAACAACCTCATTACAGACATATCTAATATCTACTGCTAGGAGAAAATGCAAATTAGAAACATTCATGTAACCTTTTGACCAGGCGAGTTGTCATCATCATCTTTCTTTCGCCATCCTGCTAGAATCGCGTAGGCTTGCATGCAGGTAGGACACTGTAGTCGTGGGGACGCTCTGGAGTGTGCTGCATACATCATATCTAGGCGGTGGCCAATTTGAACGGCTCTGAAGATCTGGTCATCCACCATACTATGAGTTTCAAACAGGAGCTCAAGATAACTTGTATCGTGGTAGGGAGGCTGGTCCTCCCAATCCTCCTGAACAGTCGAGAAGGGATTTGGCCCTTGAACATGGGTTCCCTCCGTGTCTGCTATGGCTTTGCTAAGCCGACCTGCTGGTTGATTGTACTATTGAGCTGTTGTCTCTGGCGGTGGTCCGCGTGTTGGGCTTGTCGTTTCTTCTCCTCCGCTCGGCACTTCTTCCTGAACATAGCAGGTGGTGAAGTACTCTGCTTGTTTTTTTGCCTTACGCCTGTGAGAGGTTTCAGGATCTGAAAGCTTAATCTCGTTTCCAAAAGCTGTGGGGGGATTCCAATTGTCCGGGACGGTGAAAATTAGGTGTTTCGGACAATTCTGGAAGGATTCGTCTGGAGTCGTCTCCTCCACATATGCCATGGGTGGCGAATTGTGTCTCTCGTGCTCCCTGGTTGCCCATGCAGATGCAAGGGCCAACGCTCGCTCAAATGCCTTCTACCTCTTCCTGCAAGAGTCATAGGCATACCATGTCGCGCCTCTGTGAGGCTTCCCACGCGCTCTCAGCATGTGGAGGAGCTGAGCTAAGGCCGGGGTATCGACAGAAAGATTGGCCCTGCTCCAGCACCCCACAAATTGGATTTGCAAATACATCGTTTTGCCATTCAAACGACTGATAAGGGTGAGGCTGATTGTGACCATGGCAGCCATTAAACCTGAGTGCTTAATGCTCTGGAGTGTCGTTCCCTTCGCTTACTTGAGGGGGCTCATCAATTGCACATGGTTGTGCGGGCGCCCTCCCAGCTTTAATGGTGAGAGGATGGGAGGCGGTGGCCATTATTTATAGCACTGCCCATCACATTGCCACTTGGCCTGCGTGTTCAACGTGGCACCCCATCCGGGGGTTGGAGATCTTTGTTGGCTAAAGCTTGGCACCAATTTGAGATGTTTGAGTTTTCAGATGTGCCTGCTTCCCAATAGAAGTGGTCTATCTCCTTGATTACTCCTTCATTTGCTAGGCAGTCCGCTACCTTGTTTGCATCTCTTTTTACGTGGGATGGTGTGATGCTGAGGTTGGTGCTAAGGAGGTTTCTGAAGTCCTCTAGCAGCCCTAAGAGTCGCCAGCTAGGTGAGATTTTCAGAGGTTGTGCTCCGTGCAGGATCTTGGTGATTAGTTGAAAGACGATTTGAGAGTCTCCCTCCAGGATTATCTTGCGATGTTGTCCATCAATAGCTGTTTGGAGGCCTCGCAGGAGGCCTATGAGCTCTGCTACATTGTTCGTTGTTTCTCCCAGGTAGCCTGCTGCTAGACAGAGAGTATTCCCATTGGAATTTTGGAGTATGGCTCCATAACCTGCTGGTCCCGTGTTGCCTTTGGAGGCCCCATCAAAGTTGATTTTAATGAAATCTGTTGGGGGAGGGGTCTAGGCGGTTGGGCTGTTGTGTTAGTTTTTGGATATTTTTGATGTCAATTGATTGACCAGGTTGGGTTGCCAACTTTGGAGTATATGTTGCTCTTCTGGATTGCAGTTTGAGTCCTCTGTTTTCCAGGATTTGCTCCTGACAGTTTCCTTGACCAGGGAGACTATTTTTGCCCATGTTACGTCCGGAGTGGAGACTTGAGAATGAAAAATTCTTTGGTTTTGTTCTTTCCATATTTGCCAAAGGGTGAATCCTAGGAGAAGTTGCCAGATGTGATTCAATAGAGGATTGATGTAGGTGATCGAGTCCCAGTTTTCAATTGTGTCGTTAATGTTGCTCTTGTTTTGATTGGCTCTGGGCATTGTTTGATCTCCTTGGTCCCAAATTCTTTGACTAAAGGGGCAACTGTTGAGGAGATGCTCTTTGGTTTCCTCTTGTTGGTGGCATAAGACGCATATTGAGGGACCAATGAATCCTCTTTTCCTAAGGTTGTCCCAAGTTAGAACTCTGTTGTGTGCGACTAGCCAGAAGAAGGTAGACACCTTGGGCCAAAGTGCAAGGTTCCAAACTTTGTTCCAAAGGTTTTCCTTGCTCTGATTCTGGTGGTTTCCTTGTAGATAATAGGCTTCCTTGACTGAGAAGTTTCTAGTTGTTGAATGACCCCATCGGAGAATGTCTGAGCCTTCTTTGAAGGGGATTCTCTGCTGGCTAGCATAATGTTGCCAGTATTGCAAGTTTAGGTTCCCCGGGATCCCTAGATCCTGATTAGAGGTTTTCCAGAGACGCCATTTCATACCCTATTCCTCTTGTTTCCAAAGGTCTTTTACTTTAAGAAGAGCGTCCTGACTTAGAGATTGTCTTAGGGGGTTTAGCTCTTCAAGGTTGCTGAGGGGTTTGAGTTGCTGCCAGGAATCCTGCCAGAAGAGAGCGCTTTCTCCATTTCGGATTTCCCAAAAAGCATGGTTTTGTATAAGGTTTCTATTTTGCCAAGCGATATTCCAAATGTTAGAGCCTTGTATTCTGGTATTATGTCTGATGAGTTGGTTGTCTGGAGTGAGGGGGGCATACTTCTGCTTCCATATTTGCGCCCATAGAGCTGTTGGCGTTTTTAACCATCTCCACCAGAGTTTTGCTCCTATTACTTGGTTGAGTTTCCCAGGGTCACGAAGCCCCAACCCTACTGAGCTTTTGGGTGTTCAGATTTTGTCCCACCCAACCAGCGCCCATTTCTTGTTGGGTTGATGGTCGTGCCAGAGGAAGTTTCTTTGGAAGTTTCGGATAGCTTTGATGACCTGCTTGGGGGCTGCTAGTGCAATGAAGAGGTAGGTGGGAAGGGTTTGGAGAACCGATCTGAGCAGGACTAGCCTGGCTGCGATGTTAATCGGTCTGAAAGTCCAGCTGCTCAACCTGTTGGAGATAGACAAAAGAAGGCTATCCCAGGAGATAGATCTTGTTGCTGCTCCTGTGAGGGGTATGCCGAGATAAATGGACGGAAGGGAGTTCTTGGGTATTCCCAGAAGTCTAGAGATGTGGACCTGGACAACTATGAGAGTGTTGAAGAAGTAGAGTTTGGATTTGTCTAGGTTAAGGGTCATTTCGGATGCCTCTGAGAAGTCTAAAAGGATGGAGTTAAGCTTGCTAGCCTCTCTGGCTATAGGGGAGTTCAAGAGCAGGGTGTCATCTACAAATTGACTGTGTGAGGGTGCTGGTTGGATGTTGTGCAACGGTAGACCTTTGAGAGATCCCTCTATGACTGTTGCTTTGATGTAGCATCCTAGACCTTCCACCATGAGCACAAATAGGAAGGGCGAAAGAGGGTCTCCTTGTCTGATACCCCAGGACGGGGAGAAGGGCTGGGAAGGAACTTCGTTAACAAGGATTGAGAAGAAAGCAGAGGAGGTGAGGTTTAAGATCCAGTTCACCCAGCACTGGTCGAAACCAAAGGAATCTAAGATGGCCCGGAGGTACTGCCAACTTGCTTTGTCAAATGGTTTTGAGAGATCAAGTTTGATTAACATACCTGGAGTTTTTGTTGATTTGAGAGAGTGGATGACCTCTTGAGCAAGAATGATGTTGTCCATAATTTGTCTTCCCTCCACGTACCCTGCTTGTTCCTTGGAGATGATGAAGGCCAGGATGGGTTTAAGGCGATTTGTCATCACTTTTGTTATGATTTTGTAGATCATGTTGCATAGAGCAACAGGTCTGAACTGTTTGGGATTTGTAACTCGTTCCTCTTTTGGTATGAGGGTTAGGAAAGTCGCGTTGAGGGCCAGAAGGACTTGGCCTGAGGAGCGTGATTCCTCAACAACCTCCCAAGCCTTTGTTCTTATCAGATCCCAGCAGTGGTGGAAGAAGTCGATGGTGAAGCCATCTGGACTTGGAGCCTTCCCTGGTGGCATGGCTTTTACAGCTTGATCTACTTCCTCCTGGGTGATAGGTCTCATGAGGGCTGCATTTTGTTCAGGGGTCACCAAAGAGGGTATATGCCGGATCACTCATTTGATGGATGTTGTTCTGTCCTCCTTGTCTTCCGTTAAGAGATCTCGGTAGTAATTATTGAGCTCTGCTTCTATTTGGGTGTGCTCTCGGATTGGATTGCCCTTGCTGTCCTCTAGCTAAGTAATTATGTTAATGTGCCTACGGTGTATCATTGCTCTGTGGAAAAAATTTGTGTTTTTTTCCCCCTCCTTGAGCCATTGGACCCTGGACTTTTGTCTCCACAAGATTTCCTCTTGCCTTTTCCTCTCTTCTAGTTGCATTTGAAGCTCCTGTTCCTCTTTCATTAGTTCGGCTGTTCGAATTTTTGAGATGAAGGTTTTTTTAATCTCCATCAATTTGCTTTCTATATTTTGCATACTTTGGAATATATTGCCAAAGGTGTTCTTGTTCCAGAGTTTCAGCGATTGCTTGAAGTTTTTGAGGCGTTGCTGAAATCTGTACATGTTTGTGCCATACTCTATTTCCACTTGAGCCCACCAGGTCTTTGCAAGATGGTGAAAGTCCAGATGTGAGAGCCAAAATTTCTCAAACCGGAAGGGCTTGTATTTAGGAGTTTCCCCTATTTCAAGACTGAGGGCAATTGGCCAATGGTCCGACCCTGCTTTTGGGAGAATGAGACTTTCCATGTGAGGGCCTTCTTCCATTAGCTCTTCTGTTATGAGGAAACGATCCAGCCTACAAGCAATATGTTGATTTCTTGATCTACGATTGGACCAAGTGAAGGTGCCATTACTATTTTCAACGTCTACTAGCTTTAACTGGTCTATTAGGGTTTTGAACTTACCACTGTCTTGTTCCAATCGCTTGCTCCCTCTTGTTTTTTCTTCGAGCGACAAGATCATGTTGAAATCGCCTCCTAAGATCCAATTGGAGGTGGTTAGCAGGGTTTTGATGAAGATTAGCCATTCTAGAAAATTGTCTTTTTCTTGTTGACTTTGGGGTCCGTATACATTTGTTATAGTCCCCATCTGGTTCGAGCCTGTGATCTCGAAATGGACCGTTATTGTGCCTATGGTGGCAAACGATCTCCTTAAAGAGACAGTACAGGGATTCCATAAAATGGCTAGACCTCCTAAGGCCCATGTGGAGTCTGTTAGAATGAAGTCACGTCCTCGCTAGATGCGTTGGAAGATGCTTTCTACTTCTATCCCTGCACATTTTGTTTCCCGTAACATTAGAATATTTGGTTTTTCTATTTGGATGCAGTTTCAGAGGATCCTTTGTTTGGATCGACCATTGAGTCCTCTAATGTTCCAGGTAATGATCTTCATCATTAAGAGGGTGGGGTTGAGTGGAGGTATCCCTCCGAGAGTTTGTGGATCTGCCCTGAGTTGATCATAAGGTGACCCACTTCCTTGATGAGTTGATGTACTGGTTTCCTCCCTCTTTTTTTGTTCTCTCGCGGCACTTTTTTTGAGCTTGAACCAGACTCTGCGGCTATGCCTAGATGAGCTGTGGATCCTGCTGAGGAGTCAAGAAAGACTTTGTGTACCTTTCAGAGTTGCTCTTCGGGAAGTCCCTGCAAGTCCTTTTGGTTGAGGGCTTCCTCAAGTTTTTCCAGGTCGATGCCTGCCAGATCTCTGTCATCCTGGTGCATTAGGATGTCTCCATCTGCATCCCCTTTCTCATCTGGGTGGACTTCACGATTTGGATCAGGAGAGGCAGGGTTTTGGTTCTTACCTTTGGTCTGAAGAGGCTCTTTGTGCGGATCTTGGATGGCTCCTTCTTCCGGTAGTTGGTTCAGGATTTCATAGGAGTTCTTGGTCAGGATCTACGGTTTAGGGTCTGGGTTCTACTTCCTTGGAGGATTTTTCTTCCTGGTCGTGACGGTGGTGAAGCCATCTTGTTGTGTGGTGTCGCCTACTTTAGTAGCTTGCTTATTTAGGGGGCAACCTCTGAAGAGGTGATCATGTTCGTGACATTTTCTGCAACGAAACGGGATGTGTTTGTAATCCAGGGTTTGTTGCCAGTCTTCGTCCTGGTATTCCATCGTTACTGCTCCCTGTAGGGATTTTGAGATATTCATGTAGACATAGATTCGAGCATATGAGGTGTACTTTCTCTGTTTTGTGGCTTCTAAGGTTTTGACATATTGGCCCACTGTATTTCCGATTCCCATGAGGATTTCCTCCAGCCAGAACTCTTGTGGTAGGGAGTAGAGGCGGATCCAAATGGGGGCCATGGTGAAGTCCTCCTTATCTGGGTTGAATCTCTCCGTCCAAAAACGTAGAAATAACCCTGTCGAGTTGTAGAAATATGGCCCGTTCTCAAAGATTCGATCTCTGTCTTCTGGGTTGTACAAAATGATTGTGAAAAATCCCTTGGAGCTAAGTTGGATCTCATAGTCCCCTTTGGGATTCCACCAGTGTTTTATCCACCTGGTCAAGTCTTGTTCTGATGGCTATAGGCCCAAAAATTTGCTAATAAGGGCATGCTCGCTCATAAATTGTGTGTGTTCCCCCACTCTTGTTGAGCTGATGATGTATCTTGGCAGCTTATCCGTTTGTGGAATGCATTTGCCAGGGTCCCATCCGCAAGGTGCATTTGGATGTGATGTGTCGGCTTCCACATCCATTTCCTTCCTAAGCCCTTGCTCTCTGGTGAGGAGCTGGTTGCGCATTTGCAGTGGCGGCTCAAATGTTGGGCGTTTTGCCCTTGTTCCCGACCGATCATTGGCTGTTATGTTGTTGTACGAGGGGGGTTTCCCCCCCTCTGCTGAATGCATTTCGGCGTGTCAGGCAGAGGACAGTCTGCGGCTGGCCGTGGCAGAGGGTTTGCTTCGCAGTGGGATGATCCAATCAAGCAGCGAGATGTTCTGAACTGTGCTAGGGTTTCAAACTTGGTTTCTCAATGCTCATCCTTCTTTATGTCATGATCTAGTTGAGTTGAGTTTAGTTTCTTATTATTTTTTGCCAGTCATTATCTCTAGTTAACGCAATAGTGATTCATTTATGTCTATATGAGATTTATCCCCTAATTATTAGTCCCTGCTTCCGGCTCAAGGACTATAACATTCACGCAGCAGTCAACTATCGTTGACTGCTTATTAATATGTTTGTTTTGTAACATTAAGTGGTACATTGTGTATCATTTTTATAAATTTTATCATATGTTGTAGATTATTTTTATTTTTGAAAATTTAAAACTTATTATTTCAAAAACTTATATTTTTATTTTTCTATTGGCCCTCATCAACTAAATACCTCGGTGGAGAGCAAAATTATTTTCTTAATTATCATAGTTTAAAATTCATTTAAAAAATAAATAAATATGATTAAGACCCACCATCTCCCCTGTAACACCATGCTTCCCCCAGCTTGTAATTAATCATAAAATAGGATTACCATGTTGAGGCATGTGGACAATATAAATGTATTATTGCTTGAGTTGCCAAATAACTGACTGTGGGGGTGAAGCCTTGAAAGTACTGGCCATGATATAACTAGAGGAGGGAAAGCAGTTAAGGAAGAAAGGACCGGTGGTTGAATTACCAACTACCCCCATGAATGGAAGCATGGTCTAGCTACAGGAAGTCAGCCCAAAGTACCGCAGGGTCTGACAGTCCAAACAGAACTGAGCTTCCTTCTTACAGAAGGAAGGTGACAGTTATACACACGGAGGCAACAAGAGAGAGGGGAGACCAGACAGGAGCGAAAGCTCGTAAGGGAGATGCACGGAGCTCTCTTGGAGAGCATGATCAGAAGGTTGTGAGTCTGATTCTGGGGTGAGCATCTGATGAACCTCAATGAGGCCATAACAGAGAGAAATCTTTGAGAACTGCAGAGAATAGAACCCGAGCAGAAGCTGGAACAGAGGGAGCACTCTTGAGAACTGTGAGAACTCCCTGGTGATATCATGGCTTGGCACGGGGGTGGACAGAGTGCTAAGAATGAATGCCTCTGAGCCTATGGTCGGGTGGAAGGTCGAATACCCATAGTCAGTTAGTTGGCTACCCTATGTAATAGATAAGTAATTGGATATCTTGCGTATGAATTGGATATACTGTGAATGTTTTCAGGAATATGAATGAATGCTTAATGGATATACTGTATCCCTTCTATTTCTGCTTGACTATATAATTAGGCAAGTAAGAAATTATATGGTTCGAACATGAGTTGTTCTCATAAATGCTTGAGTTCTGTAGTGTCTTAAGCTAGAGTCGTGAACTGTGAGTTCGTTGACCTTGGGTATAGTTTCCTGTACGCACGTCGACCCTCCTATCATTCTAAGTCCCTTCGAGGATAGAGTGGATTAACCTCAGGAGAGGTAGTGCATATCCGCACAGGCTCTCTACGAGGCAAGCAAAAATCAATAACCACTTAAGTTCTAGACTTGATGAATGAACGTAAGGGGTGCGTGGAAGAATTCTTCCAAGCATTAAGTCCAGGAGAAAGAGCGCAAAGCTCTTAAGCCCTTCATAATTGAGGAGACTCCAAGAGGATAGTGAGATTCAAGTATCGAAAGGGAATTTCCTTTCGTTTGGAAGATGAACGGATGAGATCCGTTCGGGAGGACCCAAGGTCTGTCACTACCGTTAAAATTGAGGAAGGAGCGTAGGTGTTAACGCCTCGACTCTTATAGTCTTCGCAAGATTTGATGAGTGTAGGTAACCAGTGTGAAGGGGAACATAGACGAGAGTCAAAGTCACAGGGCTCACAAAATAATCAAAGGTCGAAGCCTTCGACACTTAGAGAATTCTTCCAAGATGGGAGAAATTCCAAGCTCGGGAGGAGGAGCGACAACTATCGTTAGATTAGCTACAGAGGAGAGATCTGGACCGTCGAAATCCACATTCAGACAGCAAGAAGTGAGAGCATGAGGAAAACAGATCTGAGCCGTCAAATCTGAAGCATGCAGACCAATAGTCATTGAATCCGGAGGAAGGTCCATGAGACAAGTTCTGAAATCATCAAAGCCATCCATCAAAAGGGACGCCTAGTGAGAGCTCAGAATTTCGTTGACTCGTAGAGAAAGAAGGTCAAAGAACATACTGTTTGAACTCGCGATGTGCGAAGTCACGATTTGATCGTAGTCATCCATCAAGGAGGACACGTGGTGAAAGCTCAGCGTTTCGCTTACTCGCGACTTGAAGAAGTCAAAGAGTAGAGTCGGGAGAATTCGCGAAGTGTAAACTCTCGAAAAGATCACATCCGTTGATCGTCCTGAAAAGATCACAGCCTTTGGCTATCCCGATATCATCAGAACCGTCCATCGAAAGGGACGCATGGCGAGCGGTCAGCATTTCGCTGACTCGCGACTCGAAGGAGTCAACGACAAGGTTTAAGGACTCACGATACACGAAAGCGTGAAAGGATCTGGGCCGTTGGATCAGGGTAGGCTGTGGGCCGTCGATCTAAATTATCGACATTTCGGGAATCAGGAGTGTGGAAGAGCCAACTACCCGAAAGTCGTGAGAACTCGCAACACACCGTTTAGGTTAAGCCTGTGGTCATGGGAACGATCACATGAGCGAAGGGAGCTAACTGTCGTTAGGACCCTTTCGAAACTTGGGGGTTGGGGAGTCAGGGGTGGCTCATACGTCGAAGTCCCGACATGCGAATTCTCGAAGCACCTTTTGATAGGCGTGTGGTCGCAGCTTGAGGTCATATGAAGGAAGGAGCTAGCATGGAGAGCTAGCACCTATGGCTCAAACCCTTCAAAAGGGGCCAGGAAAGAGCCTGCAGTTTGGAAGAACCTGCAATTGAAGAAAGGGGAATCTAAAGAGAGTTAAGAAAAGCGGAAATTTTGTTTTTCCCCATCGTGGGTGTGTTACAAATTGGTATCAGAGCATGGTTACAACACTTGGCCTGCTTGGGATCATGCACGAGTCATATGAAAATATTATTGAAGTACTTTAAGGAAGCATATCATTCCCTTGGGAAATGATAGCCGATCCTACAGAAGTGGGATTATGCTAAAGGACACTAATCTTTAAACTAAAATAGAAATGTGAACGAATGGAAAGGATCCGTAGCAGTAATGATTATTGCTTTAATGAAGGGTTAAATCTAGTATAGGTGTATAACCCCTCATAAACAGAGGAATGATTATGGTGACCATTCCCTGAAAAGGGAGAGCATGCACCGCTCTCGGGTTTCAAGTGGACTTAGAAACAAATTTTGTTTCTGGTACAGGAATTGTTGGACAAGTTTTTTTTAATCAAGCTGATAAACGGAGCTGTAGAATTATAGAGTGATTGAGTGAGAAATCACAACATCCTCCCTTGCTTGGTGGATAGGAAAACTAATCTGCTAGAGTTCTTGTGGGAGGAGGATGATGGCCTCTGTCCCTGACTGTGCTGAACAGAAGGAAAAACTCTAGATATAATGGTCAAGACCGATCTTGACCTAAAGATACTCTAGATTTCTGAACTAGGATACTTGGTAAGTCGTCCAAATGGTATTAGACATTATTGCTAAAGCTAAGATAAAATGGTTGACTAAATGTTGATCTTGGATGTGGTAAAGGGAGTGTTGGGGCACTTCTAGAATCCCAATGGGTCAGATTGACATCCATTGGTGGATGGTAGCTATATAGATATAATTGGAAGCTAGTTTGGTTGGCTCTGTTACCTTGGGCATGGTTAGAATTGCCCATAATGTATTTATAAGTTGGGTAATGTTCCAAGGAGGTTGAGGCAAGAATGTTTTCTTACCAGCTGCTATAGTATAAAAAGGAAAGTGACCCTGGTTGGTTATTTACATAAGAGAAGGAAACGTCAGTATGAGTTATGACAGCGAGATTAGTCATGTAAGTGACTTTAATCTCTAACTAAAAGAACACTAAGGATAAAACTAAGCTAGTATGATGAATACTTAGTTGTGTGTGTATGCTTGAGTGCATGGATTTAATGCATTATGAAGCTTCTTGATATGAAGCCTGATACTAATACCAATTAGGTATGAATGATATTAAATGTGCAAGTGATGCACATGTATGATGTAAGAGTATAAGTATACTAAAAGCCCAATATGATTTCCCTGATGAGTGAAACGTGAGGCAAGCACTGCACTTGCCAAGATTAAAGCATACTATGGATGAAAGTTCTGTTCCAAACAATAGCCTGAAGGGAATGTATTCCATTTCCTCAGAAAATGCTAATATAATTAGATGAAAGAGTAAACAAGCAAGGATGCTTTGTTGTCATTATAAGAGGAAAATGTTTATGCCTTTGAGGATCACATGAGAATGATTGTAACCAATCATGAGTTGACTGATTTTAAGATAAAGATGTATGTAGGCTGTGAAATATACCTATGGAAACTGCGCACAGGCTTACGATTATGAGTATAGCTAAGTACATCGTGGATGTAAGTTAGCAGAAACCTAGAACATGTGTGGATGCATAATCTGGAATGCATGTCAGAAATGTATGTCTATGTCCCTTAAAGAATGATTATTAACAAGCTGAAGCTAATTCGAGCTTGAGGCCATCACAGATAATGATGGATGTGCAATAAGGAAGTTGCATGCTAAAGGAGTTCCCTGTGAAGAGACTGTGTAAGGACTCTGTCAAAAGAATAGAGTCACAACCCTAATGACTGCTGAGGTTGGGGCAATGAACTGCAAAGCCTGCCTATATAAGAATCCTGGATTACATTCTTAAAATAAAATGTGTAGGTGAAAGAATAACAAATGAGTATTGACCACTCTGATAACCGAATGGTAATGTGCAGGATACACAGGTTCATGATTCATTATGAGAAAAAGATTTTGCTATTTAAACATGCTGATGTATCCTAAGAGTTAGGATGAGCCTAACCCAGGGCTGCTCAAGAAAAGAGAAAAAAGATCACAATAAGAGGTAGAATGCATAAGTACAGGGGGAGAAAAGGAGAAACATTTTCCTCACCCTAAGAATCCTAAATTGTTTAACAGCGTCGTAGGATTAAAAGAGCAGTTGTGGAAACTGGTATAGTTGATAAAAGGCAAGTAAAACCCTCGAGTATGATTAAATAAATAAATGAGTACGTTTAACTGATTAGGCTTGGTTGAAGCCATGATTAAGAAAATGCAGTGAGGCCTTAGAGATAACTCGACTGGGCTGAAAAGTCCTAGGCGATGTAGAAAGAATTTGAAGAAGGGGAGAGCCCTCAATTATTTCCTTGCTATGCATTATGTTTTCTATGGGATGAGAAAGCTAGTACATTGATGAATGAAAATGTTTTGACACCATAGTGATGATGGTTGTAATACTATGAAAATGATTGAGAACGGTTGTGTTTCACTCATGAAAACATTAAGGATAGTGTGATGAAGTACATACAGATATGCTGGGACATGTCTGAAAATATTTTGTTAATTTAAATGCTATGGTACTTGCATTTTAATTTACATGATGACTAATGTGCCTATGGTGTATGTCATGTGTAGAAAGAAATAATATTGGAACTGTTGAGAAAGACAGTTGCCAATAATGAACAACCTCAAGCAGAGGGTGACCATGGGAAGGCTGCGGTCGAAAGATTGTTGACAGGACTGTGAAAATCCCACTAAAGCACTGTTGATGAGGTAGAGATCAGAAAGAGAGTGCTAGTAGCCAAGAACTGGTATAAATATATTTGTGCGTATGTGGCACAAGGTATGAAGGGATTTGGTAAGAACCCCTTTTGAAATATTTTATTGTCTTAGTGTTATGCATGAACTTTGAAAGACAGTTGTATGCCTTGGATACCCAAGTAAGGTATGATTCGAGAAGGAGAACCTGAATAATGGGGGTATGAACCTCTGGTAGTAAAGATCGATTGTAACCCTCGGAAGAATTTATGAACTAATATGTCATGAACATATGGACCAATCAAGGAACGATTGGAAATAAAAGTGCTCATAGATAGCACGTTGCATGGAATTACTTCAAGGAAATGCATACTTGCATAAAGGACAGACAATGGATTTCCCATTGAGAAAGGAGGACCTTCCAACATTTCTACTCACATTGTATAGGTGTTAGCGAAAACCAAATTTGGGTGGCCATGAGTGTTGGCACCCTGGTTATTAATGAAGGCATAATACTTGGGTGCATTCATGCGAAACTTTTAAGTTTCATGTGTACTAATTTGGGATCGTGATCAGCCTATAGCAAGAAATATGTTCTTGTTGTAAGAATGAATGAAAACGAATAAACCATATGAGGAAAAGAATGGTTAAATTCCAACACCCCATGGCCAAGAACCGGTCATAAAGTGTGACGAACTTGAATAACAATGCAAGAGTGCATTGGTATGAATGTGGCCATGGATAGTGGCACATTTGTTAAAACCCTTTGAAATGTTGAATTACGTTTTGAAAATATATATATATGTACATGGAAAATCTAACAATTTGTTTGATTGATTGAAGAATGAATTGCAGGAAGCAGAGGGTCATGGATATGGCAGTAAGGTAAGCCCATAGGAAAGACCGATTGTCTGCCGAGCCAAACTGCAAGGAATGGTATTTCCTTTTGAGAAAGTGAATTTGATTGTTAGTATGCACGATTCTGAAATTGTTGTGATGAAGTTGAAAAGGTGCGATAAAAATGTATGTGCATGAGAACTAACAATTTGATTAGTTGAAGAATGATTGCAGGAAGAAGGAGTCTTGGATATGGAAATGCTGTAAGCCCATAAGGAAGACTGATTTCCTGCTAAGCTAAAATGTTATGGGAAGGAAAGTCCCATAATTATGAATCTGGTTACTGTGCGACAAATATGAAAACAAATTGTGGAATAGGAAATTTGTAGGTGACATATTTGCAATAGAATTCTGAAAGTTAGAGTTTATAATGATGTTTCACGAATCTTGTGTACCTGTGATACAGGTGAGAAGAAAAGATTTGTCCAGAAAGCACAGATGAAGGCTGTCACAGCTAAAAACGATAAACATGGCTACTGTTGAGCCATGAAAACCCTGTGATAAGCCATGATCGCCTAAAAATGATTGTGTTGAGGTAACACAAGCCGAAGGTACGTCTTGACAGAGAAAGTCTGAGGGACACCTCGACTATAAGACTCGATAGAGTCTCTAAAATTTTCTTGTGTAGAAAACATTGGCAGGGCAAGTTGGATCGCCCGAGGGACTGTATAGCAGTGAACGGGATGCCTGAGCCTGGGCCTGGAGGGTAAGTGACCGCAAGGAAGAGGAGACCTTAATAATTCTTGTAAACTATTGGGATCATGCACACAGTGGGTAGTTTCCCGTGCGGAAAAACCTTGGAAAGGAAGATGAAATCATGATAGCTCTTGTGAACTATTGAATTGGAATCATGCACCCAATGAGTACGTCAAGGAAAGCGATGAGCATGGATAACAAAACTACCATGTGGATACAAATCCACAAACTGCACAGATAAGTATTGTGCTAAGATTATGAAATTTTTCTTTTGAATTTTGAACAACAGTAAGATGTTTTTGCACAAAATTGTGATTAATGTGCTTGTTGTCCAAGAATTATTGAAGGCAGATGACGAAGACTAAGATCCTGAAAGAGGCCCTGACCGAGGACGAAGGTCAAGACTTCTGAAGTGGTTGAATGAGAAAGGCGTGACAAGTGTTTTGAGAAAGAACACCGAGGACGGTGTTCCTTTAAGGGGGAGGGAATTATAACACCCTATTTCCCCCAGCTTATAATTAATCATAAAATAGGATTACCATGCTGAGGCATGTGGACAATATAAATGTATTATTGTTTGAGTTGTCAAATAACTCACTGTGGGGGTGAAGCCTTGAAAGTACTGGCTATGATATAACTAGAGGAGGGAAAGCAGTTAAGGAAGAAAGGACCGGTGGTTGAATTACCAACAACTCCCATGAATGGGAGCATGGTCTAGCTGCAGGAAGTCAGCCCAAAGTACCGCAAGGTCTGACAGACCAGGCAGACCCAAGCTTCCTTCTGGTAGAAGGAAAGTGGCAGTTATACACACGGAGGAAACAAGAGAGAGGGGAGACCAGACAGAAGCAGAAGCTCGTAAGGGAGATGCGCAAAGCTCTCCTGGAGAGCATGATCAGAAGGCTGTGAGTCTGATTCTGGGGTGAGCATCTGATGAACCTCAATGAGGCCATAACATAGAGAAATCTTTGAGAACTGTAGAGAATAGAACCCGAGCAGAAGCTGGAACAGAGGGAGCACTCTTGAGAACTGTGAGAACTCCCTGGTGATATCATGGCTTGGCACAAGGGTGGCCATAGTGCTAAGAATGAATGCCTCTGAGCCTATGGTTGGGTGGAAGGTCGAACACCCACAGTCAGTTAGTTGGCTACCTCCTGTAATAGATAAGTAATCGAATATCTTGCGTATGAATTGGATATACTGTGAATGTTTTCAGGAATATGAATGAATGCTTAATGGATATACTATATCCCTTCTATTTCTGCTTGACTGTATAATTAGGCAAGTAAGAAATTATATGGTTCGAACATGACTTGTTCTCATAAATGTTTGAGTTCTGTAGTGTCTTAAGCTAGAGTCGTGAACTGTGAGTTCGTCGACCTTAGGTATAGTTTCCTGTACGCACGTCGACCTTCCTATCGTTCTAAGTCCCTTCGAGGACAAAGTGGATTAACCTCAGGAGAGGTAGTGCATATCCGCACAGGCTCTTTGCGAGGCAAGCAAAAATCAAGAACCAGTTAAGTTCTAGACTTGATGAATGAATGTAAGGGGTGCATAGAAGAATTCTTCCAAGCGTTAAGTCCAGGAAAAAGAGCGCAAAGCTATTAAGCCCTTCATAATTGACGAGACTCCAGGAGGATAGTGAGATTCAAGTATCGAAAGGGAATGTCCTTTCGTTTGGAAGATGAACGGACGAGATCCGTTCGGGAGGACCCAAGGTCTGTCACGACCGTTAAAATTGAGGAAGGAGCGTAGGCGTTAATGCCTCAACTCTTATAGTCTTTGCAAGATTTGATGAGTGTAGGTAACCAATGTGAAGGGGAACATAGATGAGACCCAAAGTCACAGGGCTCGCAGAGGAATCAAATGTCGAAGCCTTAAACACTTAGAGAATTCTTCCAAGACGGGAGAAATTCCAAGCTCAGGAGGAGGAGCGACA
>JASDQU010240811.1:63327-76594 GCA_032191745.1 Picea mariana
TACATTCTTATATAGAAAGATTCTCATCTTCATCCTCGTCTTCAATGGCTCTGAGCTTTTTCATCCTCATCTTCAATGGCTCTGAGCTTTTTGATGCTCCTTGAATCTTTCCTTGCATTCGCTTCATTTGGAGGAGAAACCGCCCATATACCAGTGGACCTCATTTGCTCATGATAGAAGCGGGCCAAGGGAAGGGACGGGGGATCAATTCTAAGTAAATTTTCATATTCGCTTACATCCTGAGTGTCGTGTTGAGCATCTATTACAATCCCGATCCGTCGTATTCTCGCCCGACAATCTCACTATGGATAGTTGTCGTGTCCTCTATGCCATTCTCCATTCTTCGCTACGAAACGAGCCTATCTTTCTTTGCATAACACATGTTCCTCAATTGTTTCTTCACATGAGCTATTTTTCAATTGTTTCTGTACCAGTTCATGGACTTCTTTTATTTGTTTTGCAGCATTTTTTTAGTTGTTTCCAGCAATGATCCCAAGTCAACAACTATTGTTATATGTAAATTTATGGTATTTAATATATAATCATCTAAAAAAAATTAGAAATCATTTTATTTTATTTAAAAGTAAATCTGTTTTATTTAAAAGTAAAGTTGTGCTTTGTACAACTTTTGTTCTATGCTTTACAAACGTGCATATTCAATACAGTTCAATTTTAGTTACAGGGTCGGCCTTCCGCACGAGCTTGGATTTTTTACTAATTTTATTTATTATGAAAATCGTGGCCATCACGAGCTTGCATTTTTTTATTAATTTTATTTATTATGAAAATCGTGGCCTCTTACACGATCCACTTACTAAATGTAAAGTAACTAAGCCCACAAATATAACAACGATTTTTTACTAATTTTATTTATTATGAAAATCGTGGCCTCTTACACGATCCACTTACTAAATGTGAAGTAACTAAGCGCACAAATATAACAACGATTTTTTACTAATTTTTTTTATTATGAAAATTGTAGCCTCTTACACGATCCACTTACTAAATGTGAAGTAACTAAGCGCACAAATATAACAACGATGTGGTCTCTTACACAATCCACTTACTAAATGTGAAGTAACTAAGCGCACAAATATAACAACGAGGCAAGGACTAGCCGCTTTGCGGCTACTTCCCTTGTTTCTTTATGTTTCCTCTAATTGATTACAATGGATGGTGGGGATGACTTGGGCTCAAGGTTAGCGCAAGGTCATATGTTTCACCATTTATGTTCATATGAGATTTATCCCTTAATTATTTTTTTATGTTTCTTCTAATTGATTACAATGGATGGTGGGGTGACTTGGGCTCAGGGTAAGGTCATATGTCTTGAGAATTTCCTCATTCTTTGGCTTAGAATCCAAATATTTTTTATTTTTCTTAGATGATATCTTCATGTCTAGTTTCATCATCAATATTTATTGATACAATTCCTCCAGCCTCTAATTATTTTCCCTTTTTGTCTTTTTTAGTTGATTCTTCAATAATTGCAACTTGTGCAATCAAAGTTATCTCGATGATGATTTCATCACTCTATTATGGATACTATCAATTTAAATGTTATTGCATCATGTGTTGTCACCTAAAAACTACTCACTTGTGACATTTCTAGCAACCAAGTTATCGAAATATACCCCTACCAACATGATTAACCTACATTTCACCTCATTTTCCATCGTCATTTGACCTCCAAAATTKGTTGAGTCAAACCCAAGGGSCAGTGCATATATTACCCTTAAAAACTATGCTACTAGTGTAACCAATACCCCCAAAAGCTGCATAGCTCCAACAAATAACTAGTTTTGAATGTTTTAGACTYRAATTTACCAAAAAGGGAAGTTAGTTATATTTGGACCTTTCTAAACCCTGATTGTTATTCTTAGCCTTGATTTGGTCATCTTTAACAACTATTTGAAGACCATGTCAAGGGGTCTAACCACTATTTTCCCTATAAATAAAAGGGTTGAGTTCTCTCCATTCATAATCCATTCGTTCATAGTAAGGACATGCTACCGAAAATCACACCAGAAATATCGAGGACCTCTTCCTCTTGAYAGTGCATTTCATTTCCAGGTACCTTTCTCACATGCCAAGGAGGGGATCATACATACACTAAGGAAGCCAAGGACCCATCCCAAGGAGGGGCTTTAGAGCCCACAATCTTCAACAAGCTACTCCCCAAGTGTCATCTATGGCCTATCTATTTGGTATGGAGTTATTCATTCATTGTGTATGAGCTCTTGTTCATGCTATATAAGGATATAGACTACTCATACTGGTCGATTTTCATAATTTAACATATTACATAAGGACCGTGTCAAGTATATCCCGTTAATCCTTAGAAAAATACCCTTGTCATGTATAAAATCCTTTATTAATCCCTAGATATTGAATTATTACATTTCTAGTATGTCAGATAGAACCCTTCATTGCACCCTTTCATCATAATTGTAACCCTTTGTCGCCTATATATATATATCAAGGAGATCTAGTATTATGATCATCTTGTCTAAACTAATATTATATTATGAAGTTGATATATTGTAAAAGGAGGTTTCCCCCTCGAAGTGGAATATAATTCAGTGATTTTTATCATTTTTAAGTCACTGGCTCATAACATTTGGTATTAGAGCTCATTGATCATAGGGTTTTTCTTCTCCAAGAAAGTCATATTAGCATTTTCACTATTTTTTTTGGGACGATACATTGAAAATTGGAGGTTATTTATCGGACATATCAAGGTATTTGTGGTAAAAAATTCAGCTTCTAGGTCATCATACTTTCAGAGATATACCCTGTGGAAGAGAGGGTATCTGACTGGTCCTATTAACTAGTCTCAAACATGTCTTATGGGTAAAATCATCATATCTTCTTCATCGAGGCTCCAAATTCAGTGAGAGAAGTTAAATTGAAAATAGGATATTTTGTAGTATCTATGGTTCAAGTTGTAGAATTAGATATCAAATATTGTGTGCGGGGCATGCTCTACAAGTTACAAGTTCACTCTCCTGGAAAGGCCAAAAATTAGCAAGGTGTGGGGAAGTTACCCTAGCTTTTTCTTGGCACATCCAATTTTGGCCAGACCTGTGGCATTGCAAAGAGGACATATCAGAGTACTACAGTACAAAGTCGTAGACTCAAAATGGCCGAAATTTCATAAATACATCATAAGGAAGGTCGTCCAGGAGGATAAACTCCAAATTAAGGGTTTGAAAAGTATGTAACTTACAATTGGTATAACTTTTATTGGAAGATATGTTTCTGGTGATTCAAAAATTGTGATAAATATAGAATATAGGAGTATTATTATTATTATTACATATGGGTCCAAAAAAGATGTCGACACCAATTAAACCTCCAGAAGTCGCATCTATGACTCAAGAAGAAAATGAGCACATACATAATAAGTTGTCCAAATTGGAGGAACAACTTGAGGATTTGAGTGACAAGCCTAATAATTGGGTAAACTCACAAGGACAAATTCAAGAAATGGAAAGGAAGATGGATGATATAGAAAATAAGATTGACATTAAAGAAGAAATACAAATTTTCTTGAAGGAAATGCAAAAGTGCATGTCTTCCATGATGTTTCAAGCTTTAGATGAGAGATTAACTAAAGGCGATATAAAAATGCAAGGAACTCATGAAAATAAAGGTAGTATTCAAGTTGAACAATTTGCCAATAATAAGCCATTTTCAACTAGTGAATCTAACTCTAATAGTGGAGTTAATTATGGTGGGGGTCCTAAATTCAACTTTCCCAAAATTGAATTAAAGAAGTTTGATGGTACATAGGTCTTTACTTGGGTGAACCAAATAGAAAAATATTTTGAGATACATAATATTATGGATGATAAGAAAATGATTCACATAGCAACCTTGAAATTTGAGATAAAACCATATCAATGGTATCAATGGATAGTAAAAAGGCAACCCCCTTTATATCACTACACTTGGGGTTTATTTACAAGAGACTTAGAAGCACAATATGGGAAAGTTTGGGAACATGACTACTTCTGTCAATTGACAAGAATCAAGAACTTAGGTGATATTGAAGATTATAATTCAGAATTACAGGTATTGGCCACAAGGGTGAATAACATAAGTGAAGAGCACTTGTTGGAATCTTACATGGGTGGATTAAAATAAGACATTGAACATGATATTTTCTTAAGACATCCTACAAATATTATGGAAGCTCTGCAAAATGTTCATTGTATTCATTCCAAAAATAAGGCTACATACAAGTCTAGCATTGGAAGCAGAGATTGTTTTGGGGGTCATAAAACAACCATACCTCAACCAACCAGGTTGACACCTCAACAAATGGATGAAACAAGAGCAAAAGGACTATGTTTCAATTATGAAAACAAGTACAGTAAAGGGAATAAATGTGGTGAGAAGAAATTATTCTACATAGATTGTGAAGAGAAAGAAGATAGCATACCTAAACCAACAAGGTTGACACCTCAACAAAGGGATGAAACAAGAGAAAACAAACTATGTTTTAATTGTGACAACAAGTATAGTAAGGGGAATAAATGTGGTGAGAAGAAATTATTCTACATATACTGTGAAGAGGAAGAATATCAAGAATTGGAACAACCACAAGATCCATATCTAGAAGAGACTACTCCAACAATATCTTGTCATGCATTGGCTGACATCATTACGCCAAAAACCCTCAAGATACAAGGATACATCAAAAAGAAAAAGGTAACAATATTGATTGATTCTGGTAGTACCCATAATTTCATCAATTACAAATTAACAAAAGATCTCAATTGCTTTGTGTTAGCACATGAAATGTCCAGGAGTCAAAATTTCTCTAAAGTTTTCTAAATTTTTCTAAATTTTTTGTTAGGTTGGTCGCAGAAGGACATTATTGGTCTCTGTCACTCATGTGATCAATCCTTCTTGTAAGAGTCTTGGTGTCATGATAGCGGTTATCATTATTAGAAAAAGGGGAAAGTGTTGGTCACACCTTTTGATTTAAAGGTTATCATTATCAAAGTGTTATGTCTTTTTGCAAAGGTTACTTCGTGTTTCCAAAGATTGTAGCAGGTTATAAAAGGTTTCCCAACTTGTTGTGCAAGTTTTAATAGTTGTAATCAATTTTGAATGTAAAAACACACCTACAGGAAAGTTCACAGCACGTGTTGTCAAAGGCGTTGTGAACTAGTAGTTTTGGGACAGTTTGTAGCGAATTAGTACACAACAAAGTCATTTTCCATCATAAATTTTAAATTCCAATTTGTGTTCTTTTGAATTTTTTTTGGAGATGAATTATAATATTATTGACTTTCTGACAAAAAATTAGCTTGACCCAATTTTTCATTTGGGAGAAAAGTTGAAATCATCATCTATAGGAAAGTTTGCAACGAATCCTGAAATTGCACTACAAACTCTAACAATATGATAAATCTGAGTTGTACGAGGGTTGCCACCTATATGAGGGGGTTCAAATGGTTTCCTAGGAGGTATTTGGACATGAGGGACATGTTTTCTATCACCATATCAAACAGCATGACCCGTTTCAAAAGCATTTATCACAATAGACAAGATCCAAAATAATAGGAGCTAGGTGGATTTTATGTTTCACCTTGTTGTAACATCTCCTAGAGAAAAGGGAATCCAATGCAATCACTTGGGATTCGACCTATTTAAAGTATGAAGGAATGATACACTATACATAAAAGTGGTTTTTTTATGAAGAGGTTCAATTCATGATCCAAGAGAGGAGAGAGCTTGAGGAGCAGTTTAGCTGCTTATTTGTAAGCCTGGAGGCCTATTTGTAATCATGTTTCTGCCATTGAATATTCATGAAATATGTTTATCAGATTGTATTATTTGTTTTCCATTTATTTCTCATCCTATTTCTTGAATATATTTCAATTGTTGAAGATCAATGGCTGTCCATGGGTAGGAGAATTCATGAGATGCAAAGGATTTGCATTGATTGCCTCCTTTCATGATTTATGTTCAAGTATTCTTTTAATTCATTTTGGAGAGAGGATCATTGCTTGATGAATATTTTACGTAGTGTCATCTACTCCATTCTTATGTTCATAATTATATAGCCCTTTTTTTCTAGTATACAACTTGATTGCCTTTGATCTATAGGGTGTTTATGAGTCCATGCCCAAAGGAATGTCTCTGCAGACAATTCGTTGCCCTCTTTCTTGTTGATCCACCAAAAATAAAATTGATTTAATTATTTAAATTTTGATGGGTATTAGGCTTACACCTACAACAATCTAGGTGTGACTTCTAGTGCTAACACTTTGTATATCCCTCACCAGAGTTTCAAGTAATGATTTCAGATGGAGGTACCATAAATTATTCAGGGAAATGCCATAGTATTAAGCTCAATATGGGGGAGTATTTTCTAGATAGCCCCATGATTTCCATCCAAATGGGGGATGTTGATGTTGTATGAGGGGTCCAATGGTTGCAATCACTGGGAATAGTGGCCTTCGATTTTCAAAATATTTTCATGAGATTTTCCTCAAATGGCAAGGAAATTGATCTTAGAGGTATCCAAGTGATCCAGATTATTTTTGACATGAAATGAGAGCGGAGATATAATAAAGAAATGCACAGAGATATATCAGATATCCAATAATATAACAAAGATGTATCATAGATATAACCATAAACACATAGATACAATAATACACAATTTCAATTAATGAGTGAAATGCACAAAACTGTAGAAATACAGAGTGAAAGACTCGCTAGAATGGTGACATCTTATCTCTGAGAAGAGATGCGATGGCTATGCTCATTCACATGAAGATGGATATTAAAATGAGGCTCCAAAGGCCTTTTTAACATAAAGAAAATCCAAAACCCTAACCTCGGAAGATAAAAAACCAACAGTTTTGTGGACCCCATTTTGGGTAGTTTGGTGTATCAATTTTTCGAGGGTGTAACTTTGGCATACGATCTTTGTTTGGGGCGCATGATAGCTCTTTAGAAAGGTATTGAGATATTGTAAAAATAGTAAATTGTGCCCCAAACCCCTAACATAGCTATTTTTAGCTAAAAATACCACGATTGGGCACCTAACGATAGCTAAAAATGCCCCAAATTCAAGCACCTAGTGATAGCTAAAATGGCCCCAAATTTGGTTATCATTGAGGTGGCCGATCATGAAAAAACATTGGTTAGGCCCTCAAAATGGCCCCAGAAGTTTGGGACTGCTAAAAATAGTAAATTTCCAACAAACTGTTTTGAGCCAATTGGAATAGGTGGGTGCCCACCGATATCCACTTGGATCAATCCTCCCTCCTTAGGAAGCAATGGTATCCATTGTGTTGATTTCTCGAGGGAGAGGGAAAATCGTTTGTTGAATTTGAATCTTGGTGAGTTGTTTGCCTTGCTGGAGAAGTTGCACTTCTTAGCTTGTTGAAGACTATCAAGAACCTGTTGCTGGCGGGATTGAATCTGTTCAACCAACATGTTATATCTTGGCTTGACTGGCAGTGTGTAGGTACTATTGTAGGTGAAGAAACAATATCTTGTTTCTCTTATTCAATCTGCTTCTGTTGGAAAGAAAGGTCTTGGGCTAAGGCTGCAATGGTTGTAGTGTCCTTATGTTCACCTTTTGAACATATTGTGAAGAGGCTGAATTTTGCAGTATGAGACATTACCTTGCGACATTGTTTTTGTGGGAGAGTAGTCGGAACTAACTTTGGTATCATGTATAGATGATCCCCCAGAGTAACAATGACACTATGGGGTCAAGACTCATAAATAACACGGTGCTTCCACATATATGGATGGCCCAAAAGAACATCACATACATCCAATGGGGAAACATTACATAATACCTCATCCTTGAAGGGTTGGATGTCGTATGACAATCGACACTGTTGGATGACACATATGCCTTGTCCCTAGCGAAGCCACCCGATGTTGTATGGTTGTGAGTGTGGTGTTGTCGAAAATCCTAATTGTTTGATGACCTCTGCTAAGACGAGGTTCTCCTAGCTTATGTTATCAACAATAAAATGCAGCAGGGTCCCCTTCACCCACATTTGTGAATGAAAAATGCTCTCCCCCTCTTCAGGATCTGTTGGTTCTTCTGGTTGAATTGTTGCGGTCACGAAAGTAGCAGTGGGGTTTGCGTCGATGATCTATCTTCTCCCATTATTTTCTGAATCAGATTTTGAATCAGGGTTCAACTCCTTTTCTTTGATCTCGACCACCAATGATTATTTTGAGTGACATTCATCAGTGTTGTGCCAGGGGATTTTGTGGAAATCACACCACTTTCCAGTGTCCTCCTTCGTTTTTCTGTTACCCTTATTTTCCTATGGCTTGGACTGGTTTTCTGGAGGCTGGTTGTTAGGGTCGTCTTTACCATACTTTGGTTGTTGTAGATTTGTAGACCTGAACTCCTATTTGTTTTGGTGCCTAAATTTCTGCTTGATTTTGACAACATATCGATAAGCAACTCCCAGTGATGAGATGTCCAGGAAATCCACTTCAGTTTGGATGTACCTATGGAGAGCCTCGCGATATTTCAGAATGAGATGTCGCTTGGAATCTTTGATAACCAACTTGATGCGCAAGGTATGGAGAGTACTTATGAACTCCGACACTGTTTGGCCCCTCTCTTGCTGCAGTGTGGTCCATCTCATGTATTGGTTGTCATAGTTACCAACAAGGTAATATTGTTCCTTAACCGCATCGGCAAAAAAATCCCAAGTGGGCTCGGCCCCATATATTCCATAATCCTCTGTGGAACTTTTCTCCCAGTAAGTTTTCCACCAATTTTTGACATGGGGGAGATCCTTGAGGAATGTGAAGGTGATCTTTTCCTTGTCGAAAAAATTGTGAATAGAGAAATAACCTTCTAGTAGATTTAACCATTTTTCTAGAACATTTGCATCGATCTGACCTTCAAATATGGGAATATCAAAATTAACTTGTACCTTGAAAGGATAAGTTCCTCCAAAGTGGTTTCTTAATGAAGACACATTTTTTGTTATCGGTAGGCGTTGAAGGATGTGGGAAAAATTCTCTGTCATTCTGTCCCTCTGTCGTGTGAGAGCTTGCTCAAGCAACATATTAATATAATCTTCTTCTCTTTTATCTTTCTTTTCTTCTGCCATGAAGGGTTTCTTGGGAGTGAAAGAGTGATTGTCCTCAAGAGAGACAAGCGCGAGACCCAACTTGCTATACTTGAACCTTGTCAGGGACATGCACTGAAAAACAATCAAGAGCAGCCTGCTCTGATACCATTGATCCAAATTATTTTTCGGCACGAAATGAGAGTGGAGATATAATAAAGAAATGTACAGAGATATATCAGATATCCAATAATATAATAGAGATGTATYAGAGATATAACCATAAACACAGAGATACAATAATACACAATTTCTATTAATGARCAAAATGTAMAAAAATGTTGAAATACAGAGTGAAAGACTTGCTAGAATGGTGGCAACTTATCTCTGAGAAGAGATGTGATRGATACGCTCATTCACATRAAGATGGATATTAAAATGAGGCTCCAAAKGCCTTTTTACCATAAATAAAATCCAAAACCCTAACCTCGRAAGATGAAAATCCAACAGTTTTTTGGACCTCGTTTTGGGTAGTTTAGTGTATCAACTTCACGGGGGCGTAACTTTGGCATACAATATCCATTTGGGGAGAAAAATRKCTCATTTGAAAGGTATTGAYGAGGAGCTTCATTTCACAGGCTCAATTAGAGCCTTTGGCCATTATTTAAGTGCCCGATAGTGAAAAAACTTTGCTTAGGACTTCAAAATGGTTCTGGAAGTTTGGGACTGCTAAAAATAGTAAATTACCAACAAATTGTTTTGAGCCAGTTGGAATAGGTGAGTGGCCACCATTATCCACCTGGATAACCAAGAGGAAACCCTCTAAAGTGATAAGCTCTAATAGCATGGAAAAATTACTCAAAAAAGGATATCGGGGTGTAATTGCACAATTGTACTCACTTGATGTTCAAACATCTGTAGATCTTGCTCCATTGGATCTCCAAATAATTATCAACAATAATTCCAAGGTATTTGGTGAAATGCCTAAGGGTATTCCACCTATTTGAAATCATGACTATGATATTCATTTGCAACCAAGAAGTGTACCACCTAACATTAGGCCTTACAGGTATCCATGTGCACATAAGAGTAATTTTGAGCGCACGATCTAGTAAATGTTAGAGGTTGGCATCGTTCAACATAGCCAAAGTTATTTATCTTCACCAGTGGTGTTGGTTACAAAAAAAGATGGTTCATGGTGTATGTGTCCAGATTATAGACAACTCAACAAAATGACCATCAAAGATAAGTTTCCTATGCCTGTCAATGATGAATTATTAGATGAATTGCATGGAGTAAAATTATTTACTAAGTTGGATCTTTGTTCAGGGTACCATCAAATTAGAATGAGGCAAGAAGACATTCCTAAAACAACTTTTAGAACACATGAAGGTCATTATGAATTTTTGGTTATGCCATTTGGACTTACTAATGCACCTTCAACATTTCAAAGTTTGATGAATTCTATTTTCAAAGCCTTCCTTAGAAAATTTGTGTTAGTATTTTTTGATGACATACTAATCTACAACAAATATTGGGAAGAGCATGTACAACATGTGGATAGAGTATTACAACTATTGGAAGAGCAACAACTTTATGCAAAACCCTCCAAGTGTGCCTTTGGGGTTCAAGAAGTGGAATATTTGGGTTAGATTGTATCTCATGAAGGTGTAAAAGTGGACCCTAAAAAAATTAAATCTATGAGGGAATGGAAAATTCCCAAAACCTTGAATAAACTTAGAGGATTCTTAGGATTGACAGGCTATTACCACAAGTTTTTCAAGAACTATGGTCAAATAACAACACCTCTAACAACATTATTAAAAAAAGAAGCATTTTCTTGGACCGAAGAAGCAACCAAAGATTTTGAAAAACTTAAGGAGGCTATGTGTACAACTCTCATTTTGGTCACACCTGACTTTACAAAAACATTTATTGTGGAGTGTGATGCCTCGAGTCGTGGAATTGGTGCAATTTTAATGCAAGAAGGAATTCCCCTTATCTTTGAAAGCAACCAAATTAAAGGAAAAAACTTAGTCGAACCCATTTATGAAAAAAGAAATGTTGGCCATACTACATGCAGTTCAGAAATGGTGCCCCTACCTAATAGGAAGACACTTCAAAGTAAAAATAGATCATGATAGTTTGAAGTACTTCTTGGAGCAACAATTATCTTCAGAAGAGCAACAAAAATGGGTTACAAAGATGTTGGGTTATGACTTTGAAATTATCTACAAAAAAAGAAAACATAAGGTTGTGGAAAATTCCCTTTCCAGGAAAGAAGAAGAAACAAAAAGTTCACTATGTGATATTTCTATTTTGTAATCTAATTGGGTGGAAAAAGAAAAGATAGAATGGAAGCAAGATCAAGAGGTATGCAGCATCATTCAACAACTACATGAAGACCCCAGTTCAATAGATAATTTTTTATGGAAGAATGATTTTCTATGCTATCGTGATCACCTATATTTATGTAATAATTCCCAACTAAAACAAAAGGTCCTTTTGGAATTGCACACTTATCCTATAAGGGGACATTTAGGATTCTTTAAAACATAAAACAAGATCAAGAAGGATTTTTTTGGAAGGTCTTAAAAATGATGTTCAAAAGTTTGTGTTTGAATGTTTGGTCTACTAACATAATAAGGGAGAGACAATCAAGACTCCAAGTCTCTTACAACCATTAGCTATACCAAGCCAACGTTGGGAAGAAGTGTTTATGGATTTTATTATAGGTTTACCCAAATCCAAAGGAAATATTGTCATCATGGTAGTAATGTATCGACTAACAAAGTATGCCCATTTTTTCTTTCTTTCTCATCCTTTTAAAGCAAGCACAATATCCACAACATTCATGGAAACAATTCAAAAACTACATGGAGTCCCCAAGACTATTGTAAGTGACAGAAACCCAATTTTCATGGGAAATTTTTGGACTGAATTATTTTCTTGTTTGGGTACTCAATTGGCTCATAGCTCATCTTACCACCCTCAATCCGATGGGAAAACTAAGATTGTGAAGAAATGTATAGAAGGATATCTTTGTTTCTTTGCATTCGATAAACATACACAATGGGTCAAGTGGTTTCCCTTGGTGGAATGGTGGTACAACGCATCCTTCCATACTTCATAAAAAATGTACCCATTTCTAACACTTTATGGATATCATCCTCCATCCATCACATCACCCTTGAAAGGGAATAAAAAGGTTCAAGCAGTGGAGGAACACATAGGGAAACAACAAGAGGTCCTCAAACTATTGAAGGACAACTTGGTTATGGCACAAAATAGGATGAAACAACAAGCAGATCAACACCGCAATGAAAGGGAGTTTGAAGTGGGGGATTGGGTATTTCTAAGGCTATAATGATACAAACAAATGTTCCTCAAGCAACAAAATAAGGACAATAAGTTAGCACCCAAATATTATGGCCCCTATAAGGTTTTGAAAAAGATTGGAAGTATGGCTTACAAATTGGAGTTGACTCCATCTTCACATGTACATCCAATCTTCCATGTTTCTTGTTTAAAGAAGGTCATCGACAACAAGATCCTAGTCCAAAATATTTTACCAGAGATCAATGAAGAAAGGAAAATCATACTAGAGCCAAAAAAAATTCTTGAAACAAGAATTAAGCAGCTGAGACATCAAGCAATTACAGAGTACATCATCAAATGGAAGAACCTACTAGTGGAAGAGGCGACATGGGAAGATGATTTCTTCGTGCAGAATCACTCGTGGTTAGTCAAGTGTTGAGGACACCACGTGTTTGAAGGGGAAGGGCATGTTAAGCCCTAAGAAAAGTCCTATGTTATGTATAAAACCCCTTATTAAGCCCTAGATATTGAATTATTACATTTCTAGTAGGTTGGCTAGAACCCTTCATTGCACCCTTTCATCGTAATTGTAACCCTTTCTATATATATATAAAGGATATCTAGTATTAGGATAATCTTATATGAACTATTATTGTATTTTGAAGTTGATATATTGTAAAAGGAGGTTTCCCCCTCAAAGTGGATTGTAATTCAATGATTTTTATCATTTTTAAGTCATTGGATCATAACATATCCCATTTATTCAAGGACTCATTTATTTCATTACAATCATTTACATTTTCCATTAAATCATACAAACACGTGTATACATCATTCATATACCATTAATCAAACCAAATTACACACTT
>JASDQU010240812.1:10041-21434 GCA_032191745.1 Picea mariana
ATTCATGCTTATACTCCTCATCAATGTTTCTATCTCTTCCCCTTTGACATCAATGGCAAAGGGTATCTCCCTTTGGATCTTCTCCCCTTGACTAAACTCTCCTTGGGGCTGCTCCCCCTATCTACATGCCTTTTATTTTTCTTTGTGTTTATAAGCCTTTGATTACTCTCTCTCCCTTCATATGAATAATATCTCCCCCTTTGAAAAAGGGTATCACTTTGAATTCATATCTCTCATTCTTCCCTTGTGAAAATCGCTCCCCTTGGAAACATGTCTCTATGCTCTCTCTCCAAGAATTTACCTTTGCATCTGATAAATATCTCTCCCTTTGTCACCAATGGAAAAGGTATATTTCCATCCGGGGCTGCTCCCCCTAACATAACTCTTCCTAAAACTGATCTCCCAACTAGAAATGTCCTCTTTATGGTGCTTCCTCATGTACATCTAAGACATATAAGATAAACATTCAAAAGCATTCATTTTGGAGTAGAAATAACTCCGAGTCTCTGGCAAAGATACTCAAAGGATTCCCATGGAAGCGGTTTTGTAAAGATGTCTGCCACTTGTTCTTTTGTGCCCACATATTCAACTCTGATGTTCTTCTCTGTAACATGTTCCCGTAGAAAGTGATACTTGATTGGAGTGTACTTCATCTTGGAGTGCATCACCAGGTTCTTTGAGACACTGATGGCGCTTGTATTATCACAATAGATTGGAATGGGATCATTATACTCAACCTATATATCTGTCAGAGTTTGTTTCATCCATAGAACCTGTGTATAACATCTTGTTGCTGCAATATACTCTGCCTCGACTATAGATAAGAATAYTGATGATTGTTTCTTGCTTAGCCATGATACTAAACACTCACCCAAGTAGAATGTTTCTCCATCGGTGCTTTGTYGGTCATCAATGCAACCTGCCCAATCTGCATCTGTGTAGGAAATAAGTGATAGATCCTTTCSTTTTGGATACCATAATCCAAACTTTTTTGTTCCTTTGAGATATTTGAAAATCCTCTTTACTGCTAATACACGTGATTCCTTTGGTTCTTCTTGAAATCGTGCCATATGTCCAACTACCTACATTACATCTGCTCTGGATGTTGTCACATATAGTAAGCTACCAATCATTGACCTGTATTTCCTCTGGTTCGTAGACTTTGAATCATCATCTTTGCTCAACTTGCAACTGGTTTTCATAGGAGTGGGAACTAGTTTGCAATCTTCCATTCTGAATCTCTTTAGCATTTATCTGATATACTTAGTTTGAGAAATAAAAATTCCTTGGTTGATTTGACATATATTGATGTAGAGGTTGTTGTATGTGCTTCCTTTCCATATTTCATAGGGAGTTTTGTCATTGTTGTTTCTGAGAATTACTCTGTTTTGAATGTGAACTATTGTATGCAGCATGTGTCCAAAAAATATCTGTCAATTTGGAATCCATTAGCATTGTTTGAGCCATTTCCTGTGTAATTATCATCCATTATGATAATGTTCCTTTGTATATGAATCACTCTCTGAACCAATCTATGAATCCATGCTCTTGTCCACTATCATATATCTATCCAAACTTGCTAAGTGTTCTTACAAATCCATCTCTGTCCATACTATCCAAGACTCTACTTGCGCAACTGTCCATAATTATGACCCATTTATCACTACACTATAATGAAGTCTTGACTAATCTATCAAACTGTACTTCTGCTAACTGACTTCTTTGGATCTGTCTTCTCAAACTCTATAATTTGCTTGAAGGATGGTTCTTTGGTCTACCACAACTATCGCATAGACTCCCCCTGTCTAATATTCATATTACCTGGGAGTCTCTAAGATGGATGGCTCATAACAATTCATTCTCTGATGTGTATTCATCATCATCTTCATTGGTATATTAATCATCATCTTCATTGGTAGATTCATCATCTCTCCGAGCTTTGACTTCTTTCTTTTTGTTTGTGGATTCATCTTTCACTACAATGCCTGAAAGTACAATCTCTTGAACATGTTTCTTATTTACTTGTCCTTATTTTATTTTAGTTATTTTCCAAACCTTTCTATATCTTACATCTTTATTTTTCTCTGTAGAATTTTCTTCATCTCGTTTTATTACCAATCTTGTGATCTATGGGACCTATTCATTGTTCACCTATTCTTCATGTTTTCTTATCCATACTTTCTTATATCTGATATCAATGTTCTCTTTCATGGAAGTATAGATCATGCTTCTACAATCACTATCTATGTGTCCATATTTATGACATTTGTAACATTCAATGTTACATGGGGCCACATAGGCATTTCTTTCTTGAACATTTTTATAATCCCTGCAATTTGCAACCATATGTCCAAAAATAGTACAATAAAAACAATGACCATAAAATAAATTTTCATACCTGGAAGTGAATGATCTTCTTTTTGGTGTAGTACTTTTGAAATTATTCCTTGAATGATCATGATCATGATTGAAGCTTATTTGTGGCTTGAACATGGATGGTTTTCTTGAGGATGCATCTTCAATATTTTTCTTTGATTCTGGTTGACCATGATTCCTTCCTTTGAGTACTTCTGCATAACTCTTTCTATTTTCTAGCAACCTAGAGTGCCTCTCTTCATTCTCTATAACTGATGTGGATTTTTTTGTCTCTTTAACATTCTTTTTGAGCTTGACGATCTTAATTATCAATGTGACAACTTCTTCTTCAAGCTTTTCAACCTCTTATTCTTTCTTCATTATCTGAGACTTCATGACTGATTTTGTTCTTTTTGCTTCTTCAAGATGAATTTTTAATGTGATTATTTTTTCTTCAAGTTCTTTCTATTCTTGACCAAACTCTGACTCAAGCTGGTTTAGATCGTTAGTTCTTTCCTTAATATGATCTGTCAATATATTCTCTCTCATTTCTGCTTCTTCCTTTTGTGATGCTATGTTGGTTTCCAAACACTGCTTTTGATATTCAATATTTTCTTTGATCTTTCTGGCTTCTTCTAGCTGAGTTCTTAAGTTTTCGATGACCTGCTAGGATTCTTAAAAAATGTGAACACTTTCCTTTTGTTTCATTAATTCTTTCTTGAGTGACTTGTTTTCTTCTCTTAGTTCATCTAAAGCAGTAATCAATTCTGCCTCATAATTGCCTTCTTTTTCAATTTGTTTTTCTGTCTCATTTCCTTCATGGCATTCTATTTCAAGATCTCCGCATTTTTCACAATTAAAGAAAAGCAACATGCCTTTGTTGATTATGTACTTTTCATCTTCTATATCTGTTTGACACGGTGAACATATTTCTTCTTGATCTGTACCTACATCTTCTTTGGCATTTTCTAAATTTGTGATGGGTGAAGAATATATTTCATGTAACTTATCCCAAAGTTATTTGGTTGATGGGAATTTACCAAAATTTTCTCTTACTAGATTAGTTAATCCTTCCTAGATGAAATCCATTGCTATTTTGTTATTCTTCTTCAATTCATTCTTGGCTGCAGTCTTTTCCTTTTTTTAACTATCACATCCTGTAACAATTGATAGCCAACTATAATGTCCTTGTGCCTGTAAAAACACTTTATTCCTTATGCTCCACATATCATAGTTAAAACCATTATGACCATTAAACTGTAACATCCCTCTCTTGCGTGCACTGAGCGAACTTATCCTTAAGGACACTTTCTCGCAAGTGATCTGGATTATTATACTTTTGGGAATTTGATTTATGATTATGAGGCGTTATGAATTGATGACATGTTATTTGGCTACATTGACGTAAACAAGTGCTATTGACTCGATTTTTATGAGTGTGCAGGATTTTGGACCTCAAGGATGCAGAGGCATCGATGGAACCCCTTGGACTCCGGATCGAGTCAGGGAGTGGAATATTGGAGTTTGATTGTTGTATATATGAAATTTGTGCATCTGATTAGATGATATGATTATGGATATATTTTTGACATGATTCGTTGATGATGCAGGCTAACGATAGCTTGCTGACCAGACTCACATGTGGAGTAGAGGGGTCACGCATGACTACCAAAGACGTTGAGGGAGAGGTGTGAACAACAACCTTGCCATAGCCTACTAGCACTCCCACCGTGGCTTGAACTGTAGGTTAACGACTACCTATTTCGAGAAAACCCATGATATCATGAGGGAAGACTGTGACAATCACTCACGATGGTTATAAGGGGCGCACAATAAGGCAAGGGCCTTATTCCTTAGAGGCCCTTAGTCTCTGACAAGATCACCTGGCGGAGTATTGACTCCAGGGGTTTTTGATGTCTACCAAGTCAGTTAAGAGGTGAGTGGCACCCTTGGAGCACGGAGTGCGTCTTGAAGGGCACATCGTGCAATAAAAATGGAAGGAGGCAAGTGACACCGTTGGACCACGTAGTGCATCCTGAAGGGAACATCACGCAAGGGAAAAAATGTGAGGCAAGTGGCACCCTTGGAGAACCTAGTGCATCCTAAAGGGCACGCCGCGTTGTTAATTAATAAATGGATAAACCTAGATGGCATCAGGATGAATAACGTGATAAGAAAGATTCAAAACAATTTCTCTAATAAAATGTCGCCTAGCCTAGGAAAATAAAGTCTAGGTCTAAGTGATACCTGTGATAAAAAAATATCTATTTACATAAAAATAAAAAATAAAAATAAATAAATAATAATGATAATCATATTTAATCATGAGACGAAAAAGGGGTAAGTAATTTATTTAATTTATAAAAAATTTTTTGGGGATAAAAATTTAAAAAGGGGAAAAAGGGGAAATAATTGTTTTGTCACTGATGCTAATTAAAATTTATTAATTAAAAAAGGAAAAAGGGAAAAAGTTAATTTTCTACACCTGCCATTTTGAGTTTTAAAGGAAAAGGGAAAGAGGGAAATTTAAAAGAATTAGGAAACTAGGAAAAAGCGGGAAACATAAAATGAAAGGGGAAACACAAGGAAAAAGTAGAAAGTCTAACTTAGTAAGGTATATAGCATTTAAGAAACTTCTAAATTAAACTCAACTAGTAAATTAGTAAGGGGGAAAGTCATTAAAACTTGTAAGGGAATATTGGGACACCTAGGAGCGATTCTAGGAGTGATTTTAGGTGGGTGAGAAAAATAGGAGTAGTTAATTAATTAATGGAATTAATTTATGGTGCAATCAAGGGGATGGGTGAAACTTGTATGGGGAGGATTATTATGAATTAAATTATTGAAAAATGAATTAAATGATATTTTGGGAAAGTAAATGACTTAAAGGAGGGAGGAGGAGGATGATGGATCTCTTTAGTGATGCGTAATGTTACGCTGCAAAAGTTTAGACTTGACTGACTTAGCTTGTGGGAGTTGGGATTCCCAACTCAGTGAGGAGTGGTAGCTCGACCTTGCGAGGCAAGATGGGAGCTAGTTGATATCTAGTTCAATGTGCATGGCCCATTTGCAGTTCGGGGGCCTAAGGGGAAAGAAGAGTACCCCTAGCGTTGGCTGGGAGGTACCACTGAAGTCTCATTGGTCGATAAGCGAGAGTTGCGCGGAGCACATGAGATAATGACTTAGAGAGGACGACTTGGGTTACCGTACACTTCTTTTATTTTTGCATGGTAGATTATTAGTCTACTTTAGGCTTTTAGTTATGTATTTTTAATTGTGTAAAGAAAATGATTGACTTAACATTTTAATTGAGAACTGAATCTCCCCCATACCCTTAATCTCACTGTTGATTGATTCCCTTGGCTTTCGATTCCTTACATGTTGTGACCGTCCTATGGTTTTATTGATTTGTGATGAGTTTGTGCTTCATATTTCACCTTCGTCCCTAGCTCATCAGTCCTTGCCTGAGCAGTCGGCCAGGAGCCGGATCGACGGTTGTCACTTCGGTGTTAATAGACCTATAGGTCATAATGCCCCACTTTTCTATGCATGGATGATGAGCGACAGATGTTTCTTCCCAACCATCTAGCACTATGGATTGTTCCTGGTCGAGTGATCGTCTTGCGCCTTGTTGCGATTGATTACCTCTTCTATTGTTATCCCTTCCCGTAGCGAACCGCCTTAGATCCTCTACGCTGAAATCTGTGTTTTTAATACCCTTCCTGGCGATGATTTAAGTCTACATTTTTAATTTTTTCCCAACGAATTTACTGTGTGGTCTTTATACATATGGTCCGCCTTTTTCTCTGCGAGTTTTCCTTTGCACAATGATATTTTGATGAATTTAGCTTGCATAATTGCCCACTCGAATGACAATTTATAAATTATTCTGGACTACATTTTTGGGTGTATTGGCTGGAGACATTGCTTGGGATACTCTGCGATCTTCACCCTTCTTTTTGATTGAATTCATTACCCTATTTGGTGAATTTTCGAGGCATTTTTATTACTGTTGGGAATGCGATTTTATTTAAAACTCTGCGATTGAACGGAAATGCACTGCAATGAATTGCTTGGCAGACAACAACATTCTGCTCCACGAATTTATCATCATGCCCAGTTTTTATATCACTGTGTTTTTTTTATAACCTCTGCGTTTAACAAGTTGTATCAGCGTTTGTTTTGTTTTTCCTGCATCTGGATTGATGAATTTCATATCTCAAATTAATCTACAAGTTTTACTTCATACAATGATTTAATCGATTGCATTCTTAGCACTGGTTTAGACTATGTTCTATCACCTATGTATGCATAGTTTCCAACTTATTTTGAACTTCATTTTAATATTTGACCGCTCTGGAACATATATCAAACGTTTATGAGACAACGTTTGTACTCAGAGAAATATTAGTTAAATTATAGCAGTCGATTTACATTTGATTGATAGTGATAGCATGCAGTGATTTAGCGGCAAACGATGGTGTATGGTGGGAAAATTTTTACTATGTATGGATAGTGTGAAATAGCATTTTTTCCGTGCGAATGATGTGGTTTCTGCGGCGTATTCGTGGTGTTTTTAACAACAACGAATTCCCCTAGATTTTTATAGCGTTTAATTGTCATACAGACATCAAATTTTGACATCCAACCTTTGGTATGCATGACAATAGTAAGAATTTGACTCAGCCATTTAAGATATGTGATAGACTGTGATTTGACACCTCCAGACCCCATTGGGAAATTCTTACCTGCGCAGAGAGTTGCGTGACTATGGGTAGGGTCCTCGATTTTCTCAAACCTACAATTTACCTTGCGACTGCGTTGAATTCCCTCACTTAACTGATAACGATGGGGGGAAGTGTATTCCTTGCTTACCATCTTTATTTTGATTAAATTAATTATGTCGGTTAGTATGACAATGTTTCCCCCTTTTACATAAATTAACGCAGGGCTTTCTGTTGTTCTGCGTTTCTGTCCAACAATGACAACTCTAGCTTTTATTACTGACTGCGATAGAAGATTTATAGAAAACTTTAATATATTTTTAATAGAAACCCTGTTGTTTATTTGCACAATAGTTTTTTTTTTAAACAACCAACGCATGGGTTATTAGACAACGTGAACATCCTTGGTTGGACTGTGTTTCCATCCGACAACATGCTTATTTAATCCCTTATAATTTCCTTTAATGTTTTGCTAACCTTTCTTAAAGGTAATGTTATAAATGAGTGTTATCACCGTGATTCCATTGTATTGATATATTCTCTCTGGTTTTCAGTTTTAAAATATTTTGAAAAGATTAGAAAGTCCAGGTTATGCATCAAGGTCTAGTTGTGTGCAGGAGTTGTTCTATAAGAAAAACAAAATTTTCTTATGAAACTCATTTTCTAACTTGAAGGGTGTTATGTTTTACCTAGTTAGTTATTCGTTTCACTTCAAGGAGTTAGGTTGTCAAATTTCTTAATGATAGTTAGTTAGTGTAAGCATACATGATGGTTTGGGGATTGGAGCCAACGTTATTTAAGTAACTGGGAAGGTTTTGGGTTAACCAACTCTTCTTCTTTTTAAAGTTAAGTGATAATAATAATATAAAAGTTGGTCAAGGTTGAGATAGTTAATTTAACCAATATTTAATAATTAGTAAGTATTAACCCTTTGCCCCAATGAATAGTTATACTTGTAAAGTTTCGTTTCAAGAACTTGAAGGTTCCTTGTATAATAAAAGTTGTAGTTGCCTCATGATAAGATCACTATTGATGCAGTGGCGTAACCTTGCGCCTTCAAGTGATTTGTAAATGGTGGTTGGTCTTAGCGGTTTCACCACATGTTGCCATGTAGGAAACAAGAAATCCTTCGGCTAGTTGCGCTTTTCTTTTTGAGTGAGATCCCTTTTCGTCTTGTCTTCCTCTAGCGTCTCATCGACCTGTTGCTGGTTTATACGTGTGGTTTTCTTCAGTATTCATCTCCTAGCGTGTCAGATTTATGTAGATTCCTCGGTCCAGATAGGATGTGTTGTGCCAAGGTTATTGACGCGTCTATCACCTGGGGATGACATGATTCTTGATGGGGGGATCATGGTGCACCCTATTGGATATAAGCGAATGAGAACTTGGCCAGAGTCAGTGCGTTCTATCATAGTGTTGTCAAGCATTGTAAGTTTCTTTTGGCGCATGGGTCTAGTCTTGTTTGTCAAGGTCGTTGTGTCAGGAGGGGATGTTGTCCCTTAGCTTGTACGCATGCCTTGTTTGTGTCGGTCAGGTAGTCATTCCTCCTTGTTGTTCTATGCATGTTTTGCCCAGTTTCCCTTATGCTAGTGTGTGGAGTCATGGTTTTCTGTTGCCTAGACTATGTGCTTGCGTTCGTCGTCAGGGTGTGGTTAAAATGTTGTCTTCGTCGCCTTCTTTCCTAAAACAAAAAAAAAATGCACTTCTGCTTCGCTTGTAGTTGTAACGATGGGGTCGTTACATATGGTATCAGAGCGGGTTCAACCCTGCGACTGTGGATCACCAGGATTTCCATTGCAGTAAACCTTTGAGTTTTCACCTATCACTTATTAAAACTTTAACGTATCCAGACAATGATCTCGATTAGAGGACTCCACATAGGTTGCGACGTGATGCCATGGAAGGAGGTGCAACACCTCCAGAAGTACTTGCACCCTCAAAGTCTAACCCCATGGGGGAGCAAAAATCCCTTGGGCTGGATTCGATTGTTGTAAGGGATGATGATAGTCTGACCAGGGTCCTTCTAGAGATGGTCAGAGGCCATGAATCACCTTCTGTACTAATATGAGGTCGGGGTGCCCGTACCCCTGAGGGTCCACAATGCACCCAGTCAGTACCATTAGTTTTCATTGTGAACTCAAGAATGTCAGATTTCTCAAGTTCTTTGGTGCCCCGAATAGTGCAGTCGTCGAGGCTTGGTTGGAGAATAAGTCGAGGTTCTTGCACTTCTCGACTATACCTCCAACATGAAGGTTCGTGGGGTGGTCTTTCAAATGAAGGGGAGTACTCTTCTATGGTGGAAGATGCTCCTGCCACTTTTAAACATGGCCGTCGAAGACATGTCATGGGAACTATTTGAGGAACGGTTCCACGAGAGGTATCTTCTAAGGAATTCATCGAGTGTCAACTCAACGATTTCAAACGCCTTACGACAGGGCGTTCGTACGGTGCCCGAGTACGAGGCCCATTTTTGGAGCTGCTTCAGTCTGCTCCGCACCCTTACTAAGAAACTTAAGGTCAATAGGTTTGTGTTAGCCTTAGCATTGGAATTCAACTTCTACTTCGGGTACCAGGAGTACTAGACTGAAGAAGGGGTGTCAGACATGTGGGGAGCCACACTACTAGTGTGACTGCCTAGTGGAGAGAACTAGAGCATCTGGATCAGTTGGATCCACTACCGTGGGAGATTTGGGCAAGGCCCATCGGATTCGTGCAACGGTGAATAACCACTAGGAAGAGCACCAATTGACTGTGCTTGAGACATCAGGTACCGTCACTGACCAGACCCTTAGTATTTTGATAGATCCCGGTGCTAGCGAGAGTTTCATTTTTGGTGCAGCGCTAAAAAGTATTAAGGTAAAGGTAGTTGAACATGATGAGTTTAGCTTCATAGAGATGGATTCTGGAGCTAGACAGAAGGTTGGAGGAAAGGTTACGGGATGTACCCTTAACCTGGCAGAGTTTGTCACTGGGGCCAACCTATACGTCACAATCTTAGGATATTATGACGTCATCAATGGTTTGGACTGGTTGGAATCGCATGAGGTGATACTCAATTGTAAGACGAAATGATTGAGCTTGGTCAATGATGAGGGAAAAATACGCGTGATTTTAGGACGAAACCAGGGAGTTTCCCTGAGGTTCATCTCTTCCTTGCAGCTACGCAAGAGCATGCACAAGGGATGTAAGATTTATGCGATCCTTGCGTTAAAATGAAAAGGGAGTAGCGGAAGGTCTAGAACACCTTCTGGTGGTCAGAGATTTTACAGACGTCTTTCCAAAGGAGTTACATGGAATTCCACTGGAGAAGGAATTGGAGTTTACCATAGACCTAAAACCGAGGACTGAACCGATAGCTAGAATGCCTTATCGGATGTCGACCCTAGAGTTACAGGAGTTGAGAATGCAATTGAAGGAGTTGCTAGACCTGGTACTTATACGCCCAAGTGTGTCACCATGGGGTGCACCTGATATTTTCATATGAAAGAAGGATGGGTCATGGAGACTCTGCATTGACTACCGTCTATGGAACAAGGCAAGGATCAAGAATCAATATCCGTTGCCAAGGATTGATGATCTGTTTGATCAGATGAAGGGTGTCACGATGTTTTCAAGGATCGATTTGCGATCAGGTTTCACCTATTACGGATCAAGGAGGATGGAATCCCTAAGACCTCCTTTAGAATGAGGTTTGGACATTACAAGTTACTATTTTACCGTTAGACTGACAAACGCCCCTGGGGTATTTATGAAGTTGATGAAAAAGGTGTTTCGCGAGTACTTGGACAAGTTCATCCAAGTATCCATTGACGATATTCTGATTTACTCTCGAATGACAGAGGAGAATGACGAGCACTTATGCTTGGTACTACAGTGTCTGCGAGAGAACAAATTGTGTGGAAAGTTGTCCAAATGCTCGTTTTATCAATCGAAGATTCATTACTTAGGGCATGTCATCTTCGGTGAAGGTATCGTCGTGGATACAACAAAGGTTGAGGCTATTATGGAATGGCCCGCGTCGACGAATGTCCTGGAAGTGCGTAGCTTCATGGGTTTAGCAGGATACTATTGACGGTTCGTCGAGAGATTTTTGAGGATAGCAAATCCGATCACTGAATTGCAGAAGAAGAAAAAGAAGTTCATTTGGACCAAAAAAATGTGTGGAAGAATTTGGGAGGCTCAAAGAGTTGTTCACAACAACACCAATACTAAAGGTCCCTGACATGGATGTAGACTTCTTGGTATGCACTGATGCATCCAAGGAAGACTTGGGCGGATTCTTGACGCAAGACGGTTGAGTGATTGCTCAAATCT
>JASDQU010240812.1:91748-106998 GCA_032191745.1 Picea mariana
TGGAGATCTGCAGTCTTTCTTCAGATGTCCTTTCTTCCCACAATTCCAGCACTCTATCTTTCCAAATCTAGATTTGGATCTTCCCTTCTTATAATTCTCGTGGTTCCCTGAGCCCTTTCCTCTATCCTTTTATCTTCCCCTGTTCTCCATGTTTAACGCATTACTTGATGTCTCACTTGTGATTTTCTGTCACATTTCCTCACTAAGGATAACACCAACAACATCACCAAATTTTAAATTTTTTGAACCAGAGACAGAGTTACTTACAGCCATGACCAATCCATTCCATCTTTATGGTAATGAGCACAAGATTAGAATATCTCTAACCTCATCATCAAAGTCCACTTTTATATAATTTAGTTGATTAGTAACTATATTAAATTCATTTAAATGATCTACAACAGATCCACCTTCTAGCATATTCATATTAAATAATCTCTTCATTAGAAATACCTTATTGGACACTGAGGGTTTTTCATACAATTTAGCCAATGCGTCCATCAGCTCCTTCATTGTCTTTTCTTTCGAAATATTGAAAGCCACCGATGCTACCAGGCTCAGTCATATTGTTCCTAGTGCCTTTATGTCAAGAACCTCCCAGTCCTCATCCTTCATGGTCATTGGATTCTTTGCTATTCCACCCAATGGTAGGAATAGATCCTTCTAATATAAATAATCTTCCATCTGCATCTTCCATAAATGGTAGTTTTGGTCGTTAAATTTCTCGACCCTAAACTTTCCATCTTCCGTCATTTCTCCCACTCGAACCAGGAACCCTCTTTTCCTGCGAGTTACCTTTTTATTTGATACCATTTGTTAGAAAAACAGAATCACAGAGCAATAAAATAAAACAAATATGGAAATAAAACATAGAAGATACACAATACAATAGAGACATATATATATGTGGTTCACCCAGTGTGGGCTATGTCCACTTGAGAAATTGTCAGTTCCTTCCTTTCCTATTATCCAGCAAATGAAGGGATACAACCTACATCACACCCATTGTAACTTCCTCTTCTTTCTCTCACATTATCCTCACTTAGAATACAATATTCATAATGATACATAGCTGCAATACATTTCCCTCATAAAAGAGGGTTTCCTTCTAGGGAAAAAAACCTTAACATAATTTCTACCATCAGATATGAAACCTTATAATGAACGGTTCATATTTACTATGAAATTACAATATACATTTACAAGGAAATTTTTCCTCCAGGGGCCCGCTTGCCCCTGGACCCCGTAGAAGGGGTAACCCCCCTCTGCACTTCCCCGCATGGAGGAGTGTACATTCTTCTGGGGTTTAAAGTCTTCATGGGATAAAAACATGGCTAAAAACAAATACCTATGAATCAAGAAGATAATCAAGCTCCACAACCAACAGATTAGTACACTAGAATGTGTTGGGTGCACTTGCTGAAAGATAAATCACAAGTTGTTGAAACTTTAAAAAAAAATCATCTATGGATTCAAAATGAAGCTCAATCTCGTATTGTCTCTCTTCACACTGATAATGGAAGAGAATATACATATAATGAATTTGAAAGTTACCTTCACCAACATGGGATCAAACATCAAACAACAGTTCCATAAGATCCTCAACAAAATGATGTAGTTGAAAAAATGAACAAGACACTCCTAAATATTTTTGTACTATGTTGTGATTGATGTCAAGTGGTCTCATAGTGATGTGTTGGCATTGATGTCAAGGTTTATTTCAAAGGGAGTTGTATCATTTATGTCATGTCATGGTTGATAGGAGTACCAAATGGATGAACTCCAAAGTGGTCCCCTTATGGTGAAATCCCTCACCGAAAGACGCTTTGCGAAATCCAAATAGTTAAGTGGTTGATTAGCCCTAGCATTGTAGTTAAAGAATCCAAGTTTGATTGAGGAATAATGTAATGGATATCAGTTAATTTTCATATGAGACTATTCCATATGGATAGTACATGTTATGTCATTTCCAGTGATATGTGGTACGTCACATGGTTCCTCATGATTAGGTAGATAGAGTCTTGTGAAGTTGGAGAACCCTCATGAGTTATCCAAAAGCCCTTAGAATTTCAAAGAAGTCAAATTATTATAGAAACTCCTAGAAGAAGTTGACTAGTCAAAATGGTTGCAACTAGGAGTTAATCATGGGTTAAGTTGTTGAAATAAGAAAATAATTAAAAATAAATTAGTTGCAACTACAAGTGGTAAATTTATGATTTGTCAATAAAGTGGTTGTAAGTGGACAAAGTAGTTAGAAGTGGGTTAGCCCTCAAAGAATAAAGTTGCTTAGAAGATAACCCCTAGAGGAAGCTACTTGGAGAGTATAAATAAGAGAGCAAGGGTCTCTTATGGTGATGACAATTGAGCAAATTTAATATCTATTATTTTGTGAAAGGTTATTTGCAGGTACACATTAACAAATATGAAGAAGCAAAGGACTGAAGTTATGAAGGAAAGTCAAGGGTAAAGTCTTGGATTTGCAGCAAACTCAAGTAGCCCTAATCTCGGAGAAATTTGTGAGTTGCAATACAGTTAGGGCGCGGACATACATGGGCCACAGTGGAGGAAAGCGTGGATACCCGTGAGCTGTAGAAGAGAAAAGCGTGGATATGTAGAAGGGTTTGTGCAATATTGAGAAGGTATGTTTGATCCAGGCTGGTGAGGTTGAGGATGGTCTATTGATTTGAAATCAAAGACATCAGGTTAGTTACAATGTGCAAGGGTAAGTCTATATGCTTATGAGGTTATATATTAGTGATTTTGTGGAGTATGATTGAGGAATACTTGGCATGTTTGGATATGGTATATGTTGGACAATTGGTTGAGTGAGAAACAGTCTTATGTATGGTACAATAATGACACGGTTCTTATAGTTCACATATTTTAAGCTACTTGTACTTGGTTGAGGGATATTTATGTTGTATGATGATGGATGCATGAAGTAAATGCATAGGTGGTTGGAGATGCTTCATTGATGGCATGGTACAGATTTGCATGGTATATGGAAAAGGTTGTACATGGTTGATGATCTAGTTCATGATTCACTATTCATTGTTGATGTATCTTTTGATTTATGAAAGAAGCATGAGATAGTATGTATGTTGGTATACACTTGATGCATGATATGGAACAGGTTTTTATGATCAGATACAAATTGATGAGACAATGACAGAGTTGTGATAGAGATAGTGAAAGTGACAGAGTTGTGATAGAGGCAGTCACAGTGAAACTGGGAAGGTTCTGAAGTAGTCCGTGAGTTGTAGAAAAGAGAGACGAAGACATCCACGAGTTGTGGTTAATAAGGGAGTGTATACCCCCATGCTACAGTATATATAGGTCGTAGACCTGCAGAAAATATTTTATAAAAAAAATTATGTCTACAAGCTGGGTCTTATACTTGAGGGTTGGATTTCTCACATCTCAATTGGTGCTGAGATCTACAAGATGGGTCTTGTATTGAGATTTGGTACTCTCTTGGAGTTTGTGCTATTTTCAGTTGGTGCTGATAAACCTCAGATATTGTAGTCTCATGTAACACATAATACAAAATCTTACACATATATTTGATGTTCTTTGTGTTCATTATGGTGATGGTTTAATGTTCTCTATTATTGATGAATGTTGTTTATATATGAAAGTAGCTAATTATGAATGAATAATAATGTTTGAAGTGGTTTCTAACTAAAGCTCTTAAAGAAGTGTAAAAAGAGACACACACTGATTCACCCCCCCTCTTAGTGTGGTTAGTGTGTCCAAGAATTGGTATCAGAGAAGGCCTTCACTATAATTCTTACAAAATTGAAGGAGATCCATGGACACACAAATGGATAAACATGCAGATGAAGTTACCTTTTTTGATGAGACAGATTACTCGGCATGGAGAATAAAAATGAAAGGGTATTTGAAGTCAAAAGGAGAAGGTGTTTGGGATACAATTGTTGTTGGATCAATTCCATCGAAGAATCATCCAAAATTTGAAGCTCAAAAGGAAGCAAAGAAGAATAATGCATTACCATTCAAGACCATCTTCAATGGACTTTCAGGATCTGTTAAGGAAAGCATAGGAAAATATACCTCCACTAAGGACCTATGGCTAAAGATAGAAAAGGCATATCAAATCTTAGTCATCAATGAAGGTAAAGACTCTCCAAAATATTCTGATTGCAGTAATTCTAAATGCAATGATTTTGAATGTTCTCTTGAAAATGAAGAAGAACATCTAGAAGTAGTTTGCATAGAATCAGCTAACAATTATATTATAGATGAAGAATAAGATTTGTTGAAGCTTACGATAAAGTTATAGATGTTTTAGAAGAAGCAAAATATAATCCATATGTTTTTAAGGATCTTGAAAAAATCACTAAGAAATCCCTAGAAAAGTACTAAAGGCATATCATGAAACTGAAACAAATGCTCAAGAAACAAGAAGAAAGAGAAACAACTGAAAAGGTCATATCTTAACAAAGGACTCAATTAGAAGAAAAAGAAGAAGACATCAAGAGACTAAAGAATGAAATAATTAGTCAAGCATAAGAAAATAAGAAGGTAAATGATGAGCTTAGCAAAATCCTTGAAGAGCTTAAAGAAACAAGAGAAATCAATGCTAATTTGAGGATCCAACTTGAAGAATCCAAAATGATAGAAGAACTATTGAATAATCAGGTGAATGAAAAAGAAGAATCATTCCATAAGATGGAAGTAGAAGTAGTTGATCTCAGAAGAAAAGAAGAGAAGTCAAACAAGTTCATGAACAATTCAAGAATCTTGGATGAAATCCTGGATAATCAAAGATCACCAAATGATAAATCTGGTCTTGGATACAACAAGGAAGTTGCACACTCTGAAGCTGACACTTCTAAGAATCATGGTGAAGGTCCTTCATTTTCAAAGGATGAAAGTAAATCTGCAAGTCAATCACCTTCATAGAGCAAGGAAACCTTCAGAGGTTTAGAGCAAGGAAGACACAAAGAAGCAATCCCTACACCTCAAAGAAAATTTAGAAGAGAGATACCTTCAAGGTTGACACAAAAGAAAAGGTATGAAAATGTTTTCAATGGTCATTGTTTATCATGTAATGAATATGGTCACAAAGATTTGGATTGCAGACATTATGCAAGGAAATATATTGGAAGATTCAATAGCATCTTAAGATGTTGGAGATGTAATCTTGTGGGACACATTGTTGCACATTGTCACACGATGAGATGTTATAGTTCCAGTGGGTTTGGCCACAAATCCCAGGACTAGTGGAATTAAATGAGACAATCAATGAGGAATGCTTCATATAATATGGCAAGAAGGGCATGGAAGAAAGACAATGTTGAAAGGATGGAAGCTCAAAGTACAAGTGTTGAGAAGCTAGGACACTCTTAGAAGTGGATGAAGAAGATTGAACAACCAGACATGAATGAAGACATAAAGAATGGTTTCCATGGAGACTATTTAGAGGCATATGTGAGTTCCTATGGGAATAGTCATGCACATATGCGATATTTCTAAGGAAAATTCACGTACATACGTGAGTTGTTTGTGCTAAGGTCGCATACCTGAGGTACAACTTGGAGAAAAGGGGTTGGACCAGACTGCAGAAGGTGAGTAAGCCCAGGTTATTTGAGATCTAATGTTACATATCAACAACAAAGCTACATGTATACTTGTATGTGTGTTTGATGTATGTTTGGTGATGATATATAGTTGATTTTTTGGAGCATATGCTTGAGGCCTATCGTGGATGCATGGTACAAACCTTAGTGTATGGATTGAGGCATCTATGTAAAGGTACAGTGATGGTAATGTTAAGTATTTATCAATAATAGTATGACACTTTGTTTACGAGGTATATCATGGGCAATGTGATACTAGATAGAGATACATCATTGATCTATTGAGACATATTCTTGGTACATGTCTAGAGGTATTATTGCTCCATTATACTTGTTGTAGTGAATGGTTTTGAGGCATATATTTTGTAATACATGGTTGGTACATGTGTGAGCTATGTTGACATATCTTATGGAGCAATGTGAGAGGAATTTGATAATGGTATTGATATATGATTGGTACATAATTTAGGCTTGGTATATTGTGTCTTGGTGACATTGAGGAGCATGTTGGTCGAGGTCTACCTGTTGTGATACATTGCTAGTACATCCCTTGGATATATTGGCACATGGTTTATGGTACTTGGTTGAGGAATATCATGAGTTATATGACACCTATGAGGTACATAGTTGGCATGTTGGATGGTTGATGATTGTTGTCACAAGGGTAGACCCAGTGTTCAATGCTTAACAATGCACCAACAAAACCTTGACTACCAGCCCTTTCAAAAACACCTGCAAAGCAGGAGAAGTCTCACCTGAGGTAGAAGTAGGGGGGTTATAGGATGCATGTGTTTGTAACCAAGCTGGGACACAGATATGTGATAAGAGCACTTCGTAGAATAATCTGTTAACGCTAAGGAAGTGAGCATGCATTAGTTTATTAACCTTATTAACATCGTAGAGCATAATCAAAGATAGATAATGTACAGTAACAACAAGTGATTATGCATCTTGAACACCTATCACTTAGCAATTAGCACTATAAGTTAAATCTAGCATTCATTTACCCTTAATCATAAGTAAAATACTTAAGAAACAAAATATACATTCGTTACACATCATAATCAAAGAAATAAGAAAATGCATAAAAGAAATAACATTGCACAAAGGAAACCATGAGAAACCAGATATGCATGGTTCACCCCAGGGTGGGGCTACATCCAAAAACCGCTCACCTCTTTATTATTTGCCAAGATATTACATCCAGTCACTCCTGTGCACTAATCCATAGATTCAAACTTCGCACAAGACAGGATATCTATGCACTAAGCACTAGATCCTCCTTCTTCACCTTCCAAAAATAGGTCAAATGCACAGAGCCAAAATCTCTTATCACTACAATTAGCGCCTTCTACAAAATCACAGTCGAGCACAAAGCCTCGACCACATACATTCCTTCACACAAAGAACTACTTGAACTACTACTTCTACAATACATTCCTCTTTATTTATACTTTACAAGATCTTACAATAAGGCCTAAACATGGAGAAAACCCATGGGCTGAAATCCCATAAACCCATTACAAAACCCTAGAGGACCCCTTAATGGGTCCACATAACCCTTAAAATAGGTGAGATCCACGATCTCAGCTCCTCCTGGGCACTCCTACTTCGATCAACATGTCGAAGTCCAAAAGTGGGCCAAAACTAACCAAAGTTTCCCCAAAACTTGGTCAAGGGCCACCAGGCCCCCAACACTCACATGTGACTCATCCCAAGTCACTCAGGTCTAGACAATGTTGCTTCAAAAGCCTCAATATTAACTCGAGCTGCCTCAAATTGTTTCCTTGTCTGAGCCACCTGCTCAGCAATCTCCTGGACTATTTGCTCTATAAAAGGCCCTTCCAGGCATTGTTCTACTATTGCAAATACTTGATCTAACTAGGAACCCTGGCTATCGATATCCTCAAACATCTTGCAAGCTTTGTCCTGCACAGGTTTTAGCTTATGTGTTACTTCCATCACCTTACCCTAGAGGGCAGTGATCTATTGTTGTACTGTGCACTACTCCTAGGATCTCTTCATCCTTTCCACTGTTGTGAGGAGATTCATCTGTGCCTATAATGAGAATGCTTGTCATTTCACCTCCTGTAACTAAGCCTCTAGCTTATTTAACTTTGGATCCTCGATGAGGCATTCATATGTCTGGGCGCTTCTGTCACTCAACTGCTTACATAATGAGGCGAGGGCTCTTATACTTGCTACAGTGTTTTTGGCTGAATCCTCCCTCTGGTCATGCACCTCCTGTGGGGTGCTCGGCATTGTTTAGTCCTCCAGTTCAGTTATCTTATCCTAAAGTTGTTGGAGGGTCTCTACGAGCTTTGCTACTTGAGATTCGACAGGCTGTTGCTCCTCCTGTACCAAGCTTGGTACATAGCGATACATTTTTCTTACTGCTTCTTTGACCACGGCCTGCTCTACGAGCTACTGCTCTTTTTATTTCTGTAGCTAGGCTTCACTAGCTCTCTTTTACTCCTAAATATTCACCTTAAACTCTTCTTTCTCACTTTCATAGGAAGCTACATTGTCCTACATTTCTCGTAACTATACTAGGAATTCGTCTTTCTCATTTTACAAGGATTCTATAGCCTTCTACTTCTCTTCCTGAGCTCTCTGAAACCAGGCTTTTGTTACATCAGCAAGCCTTCTTAGCTGGGCCAGTTCTTCCCCCAAGACGGCGCAGTAGGCACTGCACGGACCAAGCGAACAACCTGTTTCACTTCTGTCAACTCCCTCTCAATCCTTCCATATAACTCCACATGTTTCTCTTTGTATCTCTGCAACATGTCTTCAAAAGCATCCTTCATAGCTCTGCGGAGCATACTAATGTCATCGTCAGTGAGAGTGGTTTCCAACTATGGCTTCTTGGTGCGCGTTTTCTTCCTTGCTGAAGGTTTCTTCAGAGTAACTTTCCTCTTTTGTGGTGTCAATGTCCCAATAGGGAGATCTTCAGGTGGTGTAGCTTCGCCTCCTCCTTTCTCTTCTTCTCCTTCATCTCCTCCTCCCTGTCCTTCTTCTTCGTCTTCTCCTCCTCCATGTCCTTATGCTTCATCTTCTCCTCCTCCTTGTCCTTCTGCTTCGTCTTCTCCTCCTCCTGGTGAGCCATACCCATTATCTCCAGAATTTTTCTCTTCATATTCTTCATCATTCTCTATGTCCTAGACTTAAACCTACTTTTTCTGCTTCTTCGTCCCACTAGACTGTCCAACATGTTGAGCTCGCGTAACCATCGGGCTTCCTATAGTGTCAGTGTCATATAAATCTACATCGGCAACAGGTACAAGAAATTATTTTGGCCATTCCTTTATAATATGTTCCATATCTTCATCCGTCAGCTTATAGTATTACTGCAAGCTTTCCTGGTGCTCATCTCTTCGCACGGTGATGTAAATGAAGTGGGGATTAGCGTGGAAATTCTTTATGGGTCGGTACTGATGCAGGATACGAGGTGTCAATGGTGACTTTCAACTATTTATAATATCTATGAAACACGGCATTAGACTGCCACTGCTTCGTCATGTCATTGGTATACCATAGGATGGAAAACTGAGTGGCCAGGGGCTCCGTAGGTTCAATATCTGGGAAAGAAGCTCTCTCGGGCATCTTCCAAGCCACAAAAGCGGTCAGGATGATCAACCAACTATAGTGAAACTCATATCCCAAGTCCTGGGCTTCGTGTAAATCTTTTTCTAGCTCGTTGGCGAGTTAGTTCACCCAGTTCATCTGCAGGCCCTCCACACTCTTTCCTGTGAGTTCCACCACAAACCCGGTGACCTATGTGGGGTCGTTCTTCCTCACTAGCTTGCCAACTAAGAGTTGACATGAAAGGCACACTGCGCCATCCTGTATGGAGGCTACCTTGTAACCTCACTTCCCCTTTTCTACCTCTCCATAGGCTTCTTTGATGCGTTGTGCTAAAGAACGGTCTGAGGTATTCCTTGGATAGAACTGTTGTGGGTTAGGACCCTTCAAACTTAAACCTGTGATCCATTGGATCAGCATCAGATCCACAATAATTCTTCTATCGAGCCATATATATCCTCCATGATAGCATGATAGAAGGAGTTTAACGCAAGCGTTAACCTCCTGGTGGCGGCCAAAATGCGGAATCTTCATCACGTTCAATATGGTTGACTGCACCAACCCCTTGATCCATGGTTGCGAGACGAGGCAAGGCTTCTTTCCGGTTGTCTTTTTTAAGTAACGGTGAGGATCTAGCGTGGCATAGTTCTTTCAGAATCCTAATTTGAAGTCCTTGTGCTTCAATAGCGGGATCTTCCCTAAATGACTTCCTATTATGTGAATTCCTTTTGGAATGTACGTAGTGAACACAGAGTAATCGAAATCTTGAGGGATACTGTCGCGGTTAACAACACCGGCCAGAGGCAGAATATACTCAAGCAAGATTGATGGGATCTTCTTCAAGTTAGCCAAATCACTGCGGTGCTTACTTCTCTGTTCAGTTATGGGGTTGGTGCAGGTGGAATGATGTCCAGTTGAAGGGGAAGCCTGCAGTCCCCTAGTCGACAACGCCTGAATACCTTCAGATATAGGTCTATCAACCATGAGTTTCCTAAGAACTTTCTTGATAGAATTCTCCAAATCCTTGGATTCGCCTGGCATTCTAGATTTTAACAGATGGCAGATAGACCAATAGATAGGTGGGGTATACTTTCAGATAACGATAGGAAACACAACTCGACACTTGGACAATTCTTGACTTAGCTCAGTCTGTCATGGGTAGAAAAAAGTGGTCACAGCGTAGTGAACATGGAGTACTCGAAATCTCGAGGGATACTGTCGCAGTTAATAGCACCGGCCAGAGGTGGAATATACTCAGGCAGGATTGACAAGATATGTTTCACGTTAGCCAGATCATCACAGTGCTTACTTCTTTGTTCAGTTACAAGGTTGGTGCGGGTGGAACGATCTCCGGTCGAAGGGGAAGCCTGCATTCCGCTAGTCGACGATGCTTGAATACCTTCAGATACAGGTCTGTCGACCATGAGTTTCCTAAGAACTTCCTCGAAAGACTTCTTCAAATTGTTGGGTTCGCCCGACATTCTAGCTTTTAACAGATAGCATATAAACCAACAAATAGGCAGGGTATACTTTCAAATAATGACAAACAGCACAACTCGACAATTAGACGATTCTCGACTTAGCTCAGTCACTCACTGGTAGCAAACATTGGTCCCAGCGCCATGATTTAGGAGTTAAATAAGTGGGGCGGTCGTTATGGATCTTCCAATGGACAGAAACTAGAGTTAAATGTTTCCATTACTGTAAATCTAGTCGTTATGGTGCGGTCTCAACATCCAAAAGTAGTCCATAAACCCGTAAATGTGTTTCCTAACCATTTTGGAGTGTCATTCTAATGGTCGGGGTGCCTCCAACGGTTATATAACTTCTCTAGGGCGAAGTCCAAATCTGTGCAGACTTGTTGTTCCAGTGAGGTTCAAACCCTGTGAACCTGCCTCCTACGAGGTTCCATTTTGCGAAGTCTTCCATCTGGTTTCCTTAAATTCTTTTATCTTTTCCAACTTAGCCTTCTTTTTATTGAGCTTCCTTGCCTTCTTTCCTGTTATCTAAGTCTCTTTAACTATTTATGGAATCCTCTTTCCATTTTTATTCGTATCTTCCCTTAGCGTAGTGGCTTCGCACTGTTGAGGTACCCTCAAAGGTTCTGAAGTTAATATCCATTTTCTTAACACTTCCTGACTGGGCACACTTCTCTCTTGGATAGATAGGTCCTTCAAGCCTTATTGCATTCTTTCAACCTTGATAGATAATTCTTTTTCTTTTTGTCTCTCCTGCGTTGTTACTTTTCCCTTTTGCTTCGACTTGTCCTCTCGTTCTTCTCTTAGTTGGTCTATTTTCCTAGCTATGAAATCCCTTAATTCTTTCTTTTTATTTTCTGTAGCTTCTTCTTCTGCTTTCCTTCTGATCTAATCCTTCTCAATCCAAGTCTTACCTAACAAAATTGGGAAAGGGGCATTGTCCTCAACAAACCTATTGACTTCATATTCTTCTTCAGTTGATGTTCCATGAACAATAATAGGTACAGTAGTTACTCTTCCACATAAATTATCATATTTCCTTTAAACAAGCCTATCCTTCCTAAAGAATGTACCACAGTAGGCTTTCCCAAAACTTCCCAAGTTTCTTCTGTCAAAATATTCAGTTGTGTTTCTTCATCCAAGACACAGTCTATGTTGAAGTCTTTTATTCTTGCACTTATGCGTTGTTTTGCTTTCAGGATTTCTGGTAAACTGATATCTTTATGAACATCCATCGTTTCTTCCAAATGTAATAACATAGTCTGAACTTCCTCTGACTTTTTCTCTTTATGACTTTCCAACATACTCTTAGTCTCTTGACTCTTTTCATAATTTTCTTGTCTTATGTCCCTCCCTTCAAATTTAGCAATAATCCTTGGACAATCCTCAACCTCATGACCAACAACCTTACAACAAAGACAAATAGGGCCTACCCCAGTGCAACCCTTAGCAAGATGTTCCAGCCTTCTACAATTATAACACAAATTCAATCCTCTTTTTCTCTTAAATGTTCCCCAATATTTTATGTATTGTGCACTTCCCCTAGGATCATAGTGTTGGACCTGCAATATGCAAAAAATCTTTCTAGGTTCCTACATCCACGTATCAGTCCAAAAAATATTTCTATGCATAGGAATAACATATATTTTTTCATTTTCATTAAATTTACTCAAATCAACTCTTTCTTTCAACTGTGCCCTAGCCCTCAGACTAGGACATAATCTATTAACCATACTTAAATTCATGTTTTCAAAAAAAATTTCACTTTTCTTTTTCTTACCAAAGCACAAAGCTTTCCTCTTTTAGAATCTTACCTCTTTTCCTCAGAACAAATTACTTTCTTGGCACAAATCTTCACAAGTTAAGTAGAGTACTGTGCACTTCAGCAGCAAACCTACACACATAACTTTTATTTTTATTTACTTCAATTCCCAGAAATCACAGTTTCAGGTCCCAGCAACAGAACCATTTGTTTCCACAAGGGCATACCTAGGGTTCAATGCTTAACAGCACACCAACAAAACCCTGACTACCAGCCCTTTCGGCAACACTTGCGAAGCAGGCAAAGTCCCACCTGAGGTAGAAGTAGGGGGGGTTATAGGACACAGGTGTTTGTAATGAGGCTGGGACACAGATCTATGATAAGGGAACTTTGTAGAATATTTTGTTAACGCTTAGGAAGTGAACATGCATTAGTTTATTAACCTTATTAACATTGTAGAGCATAATCAAAGATAGATAATGCACAGTAACAACAAGTGATTATGCACCTTGAACACCTATCACTTAGCACTTAGCACTATAAGTTGAATCTAGCATTCATTTACCCTTAATCATAGTTAAAATACTTAAGCAACAAAATATACATTCGTTACACATCATAATCAAAGCACTAAGAAAATGCATAAAAAAATAACACTGCACAAAGCAAACCATGAGAAACCAAATATACGTGGTTCACCCCAGGGTGGGGATATGTCCACAAACCGCTCGCCTCTTTATTATTCACCAAGATCTTACATCCAATCACTCCTGTGCACTAATCCACAGAGTCAAACTTCGCACAAGACAGAAGATCTGCGCACTAGGAACTAGATCCTCCTTCTCCACCTTCCAAAAATAGGTCAAATGCATAGAACCAAAATCTCTTATCACTGCACTTAGCACCTTCTACAAAATCACATTCGAGCAAAAATCCTCGACCACATACATTCCTTTGCACAAAGAACTACTTGAACTACTACTTCTACAATACATTCCTCTTTATTTATACTTTACAAGATCTTACAATAAGGCCTAAACATGGGGAAAACCCATGGGCCAACATCCCATAAACTCGTTACAAAACCCTAGAGGACCCCTTACTGGGTCCACATAACTCTCAAAATAGGTGAGATCCGCGATCTTAGCACCTCCTAGGTGCTCCTACTTCGACTAGCGTGTCGAAGTTCAAAAGTGGGCCAAAACTGACCGAAGTTTCCCCAAAACTTGGTCGAGGGCCAACAATGATGTTATTGGTATTGGTACATTGATAGAGGACTCTTGTTGTTCATATATGCATATATCTTTAGTATATGGTTGAGGTACATGTTGGGTACATATTGGGACATATAGTTGATGTATTGGAACACACATGAAGTGTGTGGTATGGTGATGTTGGTACATCTTGATGATTCATAGTTTGATCTATAGTTGATGCATGATTGGTACATACTTGGTACATTGTTAGAGGAACTTGGTAGTAGTATTATTGGCATATGGCTTATGGATGATGTGCTTTTAGGAGAACATATTGATTGTGGTACATATTGTTGATGTTTGTGAATAGTCTTGGTTGATGCACATCTTGGTGATATTGTGCATATGGTTGAGAGATGTCTTGGTGATTGACCTTAGAAAATAGATCTGATTTGGTTGATGAGATTGTTGTGACAAGTTGTTTTGTGCATAGTTGTTGTACTTGTGGTGATACAGGTTTGGTGCATGTTTGATGCACTGGTTGGTGATACAAGTTTGGTGCATGTTTAATGCATTGGTTGATGGTATAGGTACAGATTGATGGATCATTTTATGTTGCATGGACAGGTCCAAGGATTGTCAAAGGAATAATAGATCATGGTATTCTTGAGAAGTTGATCAGTGATCTGGTAGAGAAGCAACATCTGTAGCAGAAGCAAATTCCAGTGGTAGCATATTGTTCACAGTGATTACACGACATCTTGCAGAGAAGATAGGAGGAGACATACCCACAGGGGGGGTTATTCTTTTTCCATGATTGATTATAGAGGTATGATTCCAGGAGGAGAGATGATAGACATGATCATAGAAGGAGAATTAGTAGTCATGTCATCAGCATTGCATCATAGTGATATCCTTTGTCAAAGGGGGAGAGATTCATCATATGCATGGAGAGCATTCTAGAGGACAATGCAAACAGGGGGAGCAGCCCCAAGGAGAGTTCAATCAAGGGGATAAACCCTAAAGAGATATACCCTTTGCCATTGAAGTCAAAGGGGGGTAAATAGAAACATTGATGAGGAGCGATGATCACATGGGGAGCATGATAATTTCCATGTATAAGTGTTGACATCAATGTTGGTGTTTCCATCAATGCCAAAGGGGGCGATTGTTGTACTATGTTGTCATTGATGTCAAATGATTGATCTCAAAGGGTTGATGTCAAGTGGTGTCATAGTGATGTGTTGTCATTGATGTCAAGGTTGATGTCAAATGAATTTTTATCATTGATGTCATGCCATGGTTGATAGGAAGTACCAAATGGATGAACTACAAAGTGGTCCCATTATGGTGAAATCCCTCATGGCAAGAATCTTTGTGAAGTCCAAATGGTTAAGTGGTTGAGTGTCCCTAACAGTGTAGTTAAGGAACCCAAGTTTGGTTGAGGAATAATGTAATGGAGATAAGTGAATTTGCAGATGAGACTATTCCATATGGATAGTACATGTCATTTTATTTCCAATGATATGTGGTACACCACGTGGTTTCTCACGATTATGGAAATATGGTCTTGTGAAGTTGGAGAACCCTCATGAGTTATCTAGAAGCCCCTAGAAGGTCAAAGAAGTC